>JASVEL010003545.1:0-68135 GCA_032618575.1 Nicotiana noctiflora
GACGGCTTTTATCACATCGTGGGGGACTTATTGCTACCGAGTGATGCCGTTTGGTTTGAAGAATGCAGAGGGGCAACCTATATGAGGGCGATGACTACGGTATTCCATGATATGATACACGAGGAAATTGAGGTGTACGTGGATGATGTGATCATAAAGTCTAGGCGTCAAGAAGACCATGTTGCTGACCTCAGGAAGTTCTTTCAAAGACTTCGAAGGTACGACATCAAGCTCGATCCGGCCAAATGCGCATTCGGAGTTCCCTCGGGAAAGTTGCTAGGATTCATCGTCGGCCGGCGGGGCATTGAGTCGGACCCGTCCAAAATCAAGTCCATTCGGGAGTTACCCCCGCCGAAGAATAAAACAGAGGTAATGAGTCTGTTGGGAAGGTTGAATTACATCAGTAGGTTTATTGCCCAGCTTACGGCAACCTGTGAACCCATATTCCGTCTATTGAAGAAAGACGCGGCAATAGAATGGACGGCAGAATGTCAGGAAGCGTTTGATCGGATCAAAGGGTATCTGTCAAATCCACCCGTACTAGTTCCGCCCGAACCGGGCAGACCCCTGATTCTTTATCTGACGGTTTTGGAGAATTCGTTTGGCTGCGTACTGGGGCAGCATGATCTTACTGGCAGGAAGGAACGGGCCATTTACTACCTCAGTAAGAAATTTACAGTCCACGAGGTCAAGTACACTCATCTAGAAAAAACATGTTGCGCCCTGACTTGGGTAGCCCAAAAGCTGAAACACTACTTGTCTTCTTACACCACTTACCTCATTTCGCGTCTGGATCCGTTGAAGTATATTTTCCAGAAACCTATGCCTACAGGGAGGCTAGCAAAATGGCAAATATTACTTACGGAGTTCGACATCATATACGTGACAAGGACGGCTATGAAAGCTCAAGCCCTGGCCGATCACTTAGCTGAAAATCCCGTTGATGACGAATACGAACCTTTGAGGACGTATTTTCCAGATGAGGAAGTATTGCAGATTGAGGGGTTGGAACTAACCAAGGATCCGGGATGGAAGCTCTTCTTCGATGGAGCGGCAAACGCAAAAGGAGTCGGAGTAGGGGCTGTGCTTATATCTGAAACAGGACATCATTATCCTGTTACCGCTCAACTGCGTTTTCACTGTACCAATAATATGGGTGAGTACGAGGCATGTATCTTGGGGTTGCGATTAGTGGTGGACATGGATGTACAGGACGTCTTGGTCTTGGGGGACTCGGACGTTCTGGTACATCAGATTCAGGGAGAATGGGAAACCAGAGATTTAAAGCTTATCCCGTATCGTCAGTGTTTGCATGATCTGACCAAACGCTTTCGATCAGTAGAATTCAGGCACATCCCAAGGATGCATAATGAGGTTGCCGACGCGTTGGCTACTTTAGCGTCAATGCTACATCACCCGGACAAGGTTCGTGTCGATCCGTTACATATCCGTGTCCGGGATCAACATGCTTATTGTAATGTGATAGAGGAAGAAGTGGATGGTGAGCCATGGTTTCATGATGTCAAGGAATACCTCAGGTTAGGAGTATACCCAGAGCAAGCAACTGGAGATCAAAAGCGAGCTATTCGGCGGTTGGCGAACGGATTTTTCCTTAGTGGAGGGGTGCTGTACAAAAGAACCCCAGATTTGGGATTGTTGAGATGTATAGATGCAAGTCAAGCCACAACAGTTATGACGGATATACACTCGGGAGTTTGCGGACCACACATGAGCGGATACGTATTGGCAAAGAAGATTCTTCGAGCGGGATATTATTGGCTCACTATGGAGCGGGATTGTATAAGTTTCGTGCGAAGATGCCATCGGTGTCAGATACACGGAGATTTGATTCATTCTCCGCCGACTGAATTGCATACAATGTCAGCACCATGGCCGTTTGTAGCATGGGGTATGGATATTATTGGACCTATTGAGCCTGCGGCTTCCAATGGTCACAGGTTCATTCTGGTAACGATTGATTATTTTACCAAGTGGGTGGAGGCCAAAACATTCAAATCAGTGACCAAGAAGGCGGTGGTGGACTTCGTACACTCCCACATCATTTGTAGGTTTGGAATTCCAAAGATGATCATTACGGATAACGGTGCAAATCTTAACAGTGGATTGATGAAAGAGGTATGTCAACAGTTCAAGATTACACACCGAAATTCCACACCGTATCGCCCAAAAGCAAATGGTGCGGTCGAGGCGGCAAACAAGAACATAAAGAAGATATTGAGGAAGATGATAGAAGGGTCTAGGCAGTGGCATGAAAAGTTACCATTTGCGCTGTTGGGTTACCGCACTACCGTCCGGACTTCGGTAGGTGCAACTCCTTACTTGTTGGTATACGGGACTGAAGCGGTAATACCCGCAGAAGTTGAGATTCCGTCCCTCCGAATTGTCGCTGAAGCTGAGATTGATGACGACGAGTGGGTCAAAACCCGATTAGAGCAATTGAGCTTGATCGATGAAAAGAGATTGACAGCAGTATGTCACGGCCAATTGTATCAAAAGAGAATGGCGAGAGCATATAACAAGAAGGTACGTCCCGGGAGATTTGAAGTGGGACAGCATGTGCTGAAGAGAGTTCTACCACATCAGGCCGAGGCGAAAGGCAAGTTCGCTCCAAATTGGCAGGGACCATTTGTGGTGACTAGAGTATTATCCAACGGCGCTCTATGTCTGACTGATGTTGAGGGAAGATGCACCGATATGGCTATCAATTCTGATGCAGTCAAGAGATATTATGTGTAATTCTTTAATGCATTTGTCAACGTTTGGTTTCGTTTGTGTGTACTTGGCATTTTTCGGAGAATGAAATGACAGAGGCAATTTTTCTACTACCCAAACACTTTAACCTTTGTTTCCCCATTTGAGCCTTAATTATTCTTTCATATACCCTCTTTCGGAATCATCAAGGAAGATGTGTAACAGAATAGAAAAGAAACAAAGAAGTAATACAAGAAAAAGTGAACTACGTTCGACCTGATTCCTCAAGAAGGATACGTAGGCGCCACACGGCTCGGTCATAATAAAATAAAAATCAAAAAAATCCCCCAAGCAACAAAACTGGGGCAGAAGTCATTGTTTCGTTTGAAAGATAGTGTGGATTCCGAAAGTTGTAATAAGCTAACCGTTGAGGCTAAACCCCTTCTTCAGCCTCACGCGCAGAAACCATATCAAGAACCAGAAAGACCTCTCGATCAGTATTTGAGAAGTGCCGAGTCATGTGAATGAAAGCCAAGAGTGACATCCCGACCCTCGATTGAACCCGGGATGCAAGCCGAAAGGGGATGACGCTCTAGAGGGAATCTCAGGGGTGATACCCCGCCGCGCAGGGAAAGAAAGCATAAATGAGAGAGTCTTAACGGTGAAAACCCTCGCGGGCACCTTAAGGCGAAGGAAGTTGAGAGAAGTAAAATGAGAGAGTCTTACGGTGAAAACCTTCACGGGCACCTTAAGGCGACGGGAGATAGAGAGAAATGAGAGAATCTCATTAGTGAAAACCATTTGAAGGGCACTGTGAGGTGACAGGACGAGATGGTTACAAGATGTCTGCATGAGACAAGGTTTGGACATCCGTTTACCTCTAGCAGGACGCGGCATCGGAAAGTGATTGATATGAATAGATTGGGTAGTTTAATCTCAAAGGCGCGGCATAAACATTGGATCAGGCACACATTCAGATAAGTTTTCTTATTTTTGAGTTCAGAAAAGTTTTTCTCTTCTTTTGTCATTTGCGGTCAGTATTCTTTTCTTTTCTTTCCTTTTTCGGAAGTTGATTTTTCAAAGCTTACTACCAAGTCTCCCAAAGTAGTATATTGAAAGTGAATAGGCGTGGAACGAGGCAATAAGACAGAAGTCATTGCGATAGTAAGATTGGGATGACAGGCTGAGTGGAAGGTTCGCAAGAATTATGAAGTGTGATGGACACATGTGGCATGTCCGAAAGATGATTTCACGCAACAGATCACCGGCTAAAAAGAGTCGGATCAAACCAAAGATTGGAATAAAAGGAAAGATGAGAGGTCGTTCGTGGAAAGAGCATCGTCCCCAGCAAGCGTCAACGTCGCCCACAAAGTTCGAGAGAGGCCAAGCGGTTGAAAGAGAAAAGAAAATGGCCTCAACAAGAGTGGCACGCCCACTCGCGGCATTTCGAAACTAACAATTTTTCTTTGATTTTAAGCAGGAAAAGAGGGTCCGACGGCAGAAAAGCATACCGTCCAGAAGTTTATCACACTGGGGCAGAAAATTTTCTCCTGTTGCGAAAATTTTCTGGGAAGCAAGACTCAGAGGATAAGTGTAGAAAGCAACACAAGACGGAATGATCTTGGAGCCTGGTATCATCCCCAGCAGTTATTGGAAAAAGGAAAAAAAATGGCTTCGAGATTCCCCCAGCAGTATTACATCCTATAATTTGATCAAGGAAACAAAAGCGTGAGTCCCAAAAGAGGTAGGGGAAGAAGGAAGAGAATGAGGGGTGAAGGAAACAAAGAATACTTCCTCAGCAGCATCACCCCCAGCAGGCGAGTAAACAGTTCCGAAAATATCCCCAGCAGCCAGAAGAAAAGTAATACGACCGGGAAAGCAATTCCAAGACCGGATAATTCAGAAGAGAAGGTGTTCCGAGAGGTAACGCAGGAACAAGGATAGGGTACAAGAGGCAAAGGAAGGTAATCAAGATAGGATGAAATCGGTGAGTAGTAGTTGAAGTCGGGGAGCCCGCCTGGAGAATGGAGTGGCGATTTAATTTTGAAGTTGTAGTTGAAGTCGGGAAGCCCGCCCTGGAGAATGGAGTGGCGGTTTAATTTTGAAGTTGTAGTTGAAGTCGGGGAGCCCGCACGGAGAATGGAGTGGCGATTTAATTTTGAAGTTGTAGTTGAAGTCGGGAGCCCGCCCTGGAGAATGGAGTGGCGAGTTAATTTTGAAGTTGTAGTTGAAGTCAGGGAAGCCCGGCTGGAGAATGGAGTGGCGAGTTAATTTTGAAGTTGTAGTTGAAGTCAGGAAGCCGCTTGGAGAATGGAGTGGCGATTTAATTTTGAAGTTGTAGTTGAAGTCGGGAGCCCGCCCTGGAGAATGGAGTGGCGAGTTAATTTTGAAGTTGTAGTTGAAGTCGGGAAGCCCGCTCGGAGAATGGAGTGGCGATTTAATTTTGAAGTTGTAGTTGAAGTCGGGGAGCCCGCTTGGAGAATGGAGTGGCGATTTAATTTTGAAGTAGTAATTGAAGTCGGGAAGCCCGCCTGAAGAATGGAGTGGCGATTTAATTTTGAAGTAGTAGTTGAAGTCGGGAAGCCCGCCCGAAGAATGGAGTGGCGATTTAATTTTGAAGTTGTAGTTGAAGTCAGGGAGCCGCCTGGAGAATGGAGTGGCGATTTAATTTTGAAGTTGTAGTTGAAGTCGGGAAGCCCGCCTGAAGAATGGAGTGGCGATCTAATTTTGAAGTAGTAGTTGAAGTCAGGGAGCCCGCCCGGAGAATGGAGTGGCGATTTAATTTTGAAGTAGTAATTGAAGTCGGGAAGCCCGCCTGAAGAATGGAGTGGCGATTTAATTTTGAAGTAGTAGTTGAAGTCGGGAAGCCCGCCCGAAGAATGGAGTGGCGATTTAATTTTGAAGTTGTAGTTGAAGTCAGGGAGCCGCCCGGAGAATGGAGTGGCGATTTAATTTTGAAGTAGTAATTGAAGTCGGGAAGCCCGCCTGAAGAATGGAGTGGCGATTTAATTTTGAAGTAGTAGTTGAAGTCGGGAAGCCCGCCCTGAAGAATGGAGTGGCGATTTAATTTTGAAGTTGTAGTTGAAGTCGGGAAGCCCGCTGGAGAATGGAGTGGCGATTTAATTTTGAAGTTGTAGTTGAAGTCGGGAAGCCCGCTTGGAGAATGGAGTGGCGATTTAATTTTGAAGTTGTAATTGAAGTCGGGAAGCCCGCCCTGGAGAATGGAGTGGCGATTTAATTTTGAAGTAGTAGTTGAAGTCGGGAAGCCCGCCCGAAGAATGGAGTGGCGATTTAATTTTGAAGTAGTAGTTGAAGTCGGGGAGCCCGCGACTGGAGAATGGAGTGGCGATCTGTTTTAATTTGGTAGAGGAAAGCGGTAGAATGTAACAGAAATCTCCGGCATGAATCCAAGTTCGTAAGAAGAGAAGGAGCATCAGAAGGAACGCCAAGTCAGACAGGATGGCAAGGAGCGCGACAAGATCAAGTTAAAAAGGATAGATAAGAACTTGTAGTACTGTAACTTAGTCTAGCTCCTTGTTTTTGTTGCTTAGCGCGGTGTAACAAGGAAATCAGCTAAGCAGTGGTAACAGCAGTAACAGCGGCAACAGCAGTAACAGCGAGATCGCAACAAGCATGGTAGTCCCAGCTACCAGAACTTCCCGAACTACATTGACCTGATTCCCTTTTAGCCAGGGATATGTAGGAGACCTTTGAAGCAAGGTTCGGTCAAAAACATTTCCAAAATGCTTCATACGGAGTACTCGAATGGGCAAAATCCCTTATATCCGCTCACTTATCTTTGCACGAAAACTCTGCGTGTTTACGCGCAAAGAGGGGCAGTTGTGAGCACGTGATTTTTGCCTTACTTGAGAAGTACTCCCAGAAAATGCAAAAAATAAAAATAGTTTCGTGTTGGGCATGATTTTTGTGATTTTGTGTTATTTTATCTTTTTGTGTGCACGTTTATTTATTTAAATTAAAAATACAAAAAAATATATGCTAGGTTTTGCATTTTTAGTGTTTGATATCGAAGTCATGTGATTTACATTTTTTAGGTGATATGTAATTATGTACGTTAATTGTATTAAAAAATAGTGGTGTTATAGGTTAGTATATATACATATGTGTGTGTATATATATATATATGTATATATACATATATATATATATATATATACACATACACATATAGTACATCATGAAGATCCGATCTGGGCCAAAACTTAGTCTAAAAACCAGGCCCAAGCGAATTTCCTCTAATCCAGCACAAATACCCGTCCAAACTTCAGCCTGGGTAACGCTTGATCTGGACCGTTGGATTTTATTATCCAACGGCCCGGATTAATCCTTTAATTCCAATATACACTCAGATTATGATTTAACCAAACGACGTCGTTTGGTTTAAGTGAGGGGATCCTGATCGTTGATCGTAAATGATCCAACGATCAGGATTCAATCTCCTATCTCGTATATAAGGCTCATTCCTTACCCCGCCCCCCCAAGCCAGACCCCCCCTCTCCCTTCATCTCCCTCAGGAGCTCTCAACCCCCGCCCTCCTCCGCCGTACTCCGCCTGCCGGAAATCGCCTCACGGCGGTTCCGGTAGGCCAATGGCCACCAAACCAATGCCAAAATCTTCCCCTCACCTCCCCCATTACGGATCCGACCTCCGCTAACCTCGAATCACTCCGGAGCTCCTCGAATCTTCATTTGAAGATTCGAGTCAAACTCGAACCAATGCCAAATCACCCCAAACTTACCCCAAACCCTCACATGGCCTCCCTCGTACCCCCGCCGGCTTTCGTTTGCCTCGAATCTAACCAGAAATGCAAAAGCCCCAAATCCGAGCCCAAGAACCCTAGTTTTTGAAGAAACCCAATTCGAGCCGGGTTAGCCGTAATTGAAGTCCAAGGGACTTTAGTCTAGGTGTTCTCAATCGAGAACATCTTGATTAAAGCCCGTTTGGCTTCAATAATTCCAAATCTTAGTTCGAAGCTTGGGTCGGCAGATTTCTTACGAGGTATTCATTTCTTCTTTGGTCGATTTAATTCGATTGTGTGAATATGTGTGTTTGTTTTATTCATTGTTTCAGTTCTCATCTGTCATGCTTTTAATTTCTCATATCCGTTGGTCTGTTCTCCTCATTTGAGGCCTTTTATTTGGCCAATTCCCTCTGTTTTCAGTAGTTAAAATGAATCATAGGTTCAATGTGATTAAAGTCGTCAAGGAATTAGTTCGTAGTATTGATCCCTGAATCTGCCTGTATGCAATTCATTAGTGTAGGGGCTTGTTACTGTTTGATTCAGATTAGAGGGGGTTAAGTGGTTATAGTTAATAGGTTAATTTTTAAATCACATACCCATACAAGGGCTAGTGGAACCTGCACAGCAGGGCATCCCACTGAGGTTCCTGCCACCAGCATTGTTTAATGCTTGAGTCCATACATTGGACAGTAGATAGTGGGGTTCAGGGAATAGGGATGGGGAGAGGGGAATTTCTGAGTCTTCTGGCTTTTAGGAGTTCTTTTAACTATAAGTATAAGGGGCTAACAGAGAGAGGAGGAGAGGGGAGAAGACCTGAGAGCAACTAGAGAGAAGATAGACAGTGATAACAGGCATACCTGGAGAGAACACAGTCATAGCTAGAGAGAATACTTAGGGAAAAAATAGACAGCGAGCATACATTTCGATACACGTATAGAAAGATACAGAGAGAAAGGCTACTGTTTCATTGGATTTGTGGTCACTGCTTCGATTGTTTGCTTCAGTGGTTGAGTGTTTGGCCATTGTTGTTGTGGTGTTTGTGTCTGTGTGGCTGCTGGTCCAGTGTTGTGGCTATGCTGCTGTTTTAACTGGTCCATTGTTGTTGCTGTGGTGTTCATTTGGTGCTGTTGGTCAGTAGTGTTGTTGCTCTTGGTCGTTTGTGTTGCTGGCTGGTATGTTGTGTTGCTGCCTGGGTTGATTGGTGCTGTTGTTCCATTGTTGGTTGCTGGCTGGTCTATAGTGTTGCTGCCTGGGTTGCTTGTTGCTGTTGTTTCATTATTTTTGTTGCTGTTGGGTCTGTTTGTTGCTGCTTGGTCCAACATTGTGCTGGTTCAGTGTTGTTGAGGCTGGTCCAGTATTGTTCTTCTTGGTTGTTTGTTGCTGTGCTGCTTGGCTGTAATTGCCATTGGATTGCTGCCATTGTTTGTTATTGGCTGTTGGTCTATTTGATTGCTGGTCTATTGGTTGTTACTGGTTTACTGTTGCTGTTCCTGTTCCTGTTACTGTTGCTGCATTGCCATTGCTCACTCTTCCTTGTTCTTCCGCATTCCAGGTACACACCTCTGTTATTGTAGTTCCTTGGTTCGAAAAGAATGAAGTTTGAAGCTTATGCATAAAGTCTATTGAAACATGTAGTCGTCTAAAGTTCTTATGTTTAACTACATTCTGTTATTCTCCAATTAAGCTTGTATTGCTAGTCTTGGTTATGGAAAAGTGTAGCTAGGCCAAAGATACAATGTCGTTAGATAAGCACGTAAACCTGAATTAGTCTGTTGTATCTCTATTCAATCTTCTCTGCACGTGTGTGTAATCTCCAAATCTGTTAACGTTAGACCTTATGCTAAAAGCAAGATTAGCTAGGGAGTTGTTACTCAACGGAATGACCTAATTAGATTAAAAAGAGTCGGGGGCGCATTTCATGTGACCCGACCCCAATTTTGGGCAAGAGTAAACAAAGCGTGTCAGGAACCACAGGCGCATTTCATGTGGTGTGGTTCGTAGCAAGTTTTAAATAATTTGGAATCAACTCTTAAGTAAAATACAGTGGGATGTAGTTCGCTTTAGATTGGAATCAAAGGTGCGCCTCGCCCAATAGTTACACTAATCGCACAGCCTTCATAAATGTACATATAAAATACTTAGATTTTGAGATGCGTCGTTTCTTAACGAATATCACGCCCTTCTCAACAGTGTAAATAAGTAGTCGATCCGGGCGCATATTTTAGTTCTATCTTCTTAAATACGGGTGTGCATTTCATGCGACCCGAATCCAAACCCCGAAATGTTGAATAAGAATATGTCGAGGATCCGGGTGCATTTCATGTGACGTGATTCGAAAGCATATTTTTAAGCAACTTTCTCTTTCGTAAATCATAACCAATAATAAAAGCGGTAAAGGGATATTAACTTGCACTAAGTACATAATTGTAAAAGCAGATAGATAAGCCAAACACGACAGTTGAGCGACCGTGCTAGAACCACGGAATTCGGGAATGCCTAATACCTTCTCCCGGGTTAATAGAATTCCTTATCCGGATTTCTGGTTCGCGGTCTGTTAAATAGAGTCATTCTTTTCCTCGATTCGGGATTTAACCGGTGACTTGGGACACCATAAATCTCCCAAGTGGCGACTTTGAAATAATTAAATAAATCCCATCTCGATTGTCCTTTAATTGGAAAAACTCTTTGCATCCTCGCGGGTGCGGTAAAAAAGAGGTGTGACAATTTCCCCTACTTCCACATAAACTAAGGCCTTCCTAGTTGCAAGGAATGGTCTTCCCAAGATTATAGTCACTTCAAAATTGACCTTGTAGTCAAGAATCTTGAAGTCAGTCGACAAGATAAATTTCTCCACCCGGACAAGAACATCATCAATTATACCCAATGACATTTTCATTGTTCTATCCTCAATTTGCTATCTCATGGAAGTTGGCCTCGATTTCCCAATACCCAAAGTCTTGAAAACAGAGTAGGGAATCAAGTTGATACTTAACCTCAAATCACATAGAGCTTCTGCAAAGTCTGCACTCCCAATGGTGAAAGGAATGGTGAAAGCACTGGGGTATTCTATCTTCAAAGTCATTTATGAACTATTGCACTAACTTGGTAGGTCATCTGATAGTTTCACAATCCATGGATCTTTTCTTCGTCATCAATTCTTTCATAAATTTAGCATAACCCAACATTTGCTCTTGAGCCTCCACCAAAGGCTCATTAATGGATAAGCTCTTCATCATGTCAATAAATTTCTTAAAATGATTCTCACTTTTTGCTTTGCAAGCCTTTGAGGATAAGGTTGAGGTGGCCTTGACAAAGGAGACTTGGTTTAAGGCACAACTGTTTCCGACATGTCTATTACTTGTTCCCTAGATAGGTTTACATCATTTTGAGTTTACACCTGATTATCTTGGATATGAATGCTCACTTCTTCATTCAAGTTATTATCAATCATATTCTCGACCACCGAAGGGATCTCATTCTCTCGCAACTCAACTTCATCACTTAAAATTTCTTTTTGTTTGGAGGCATTCACATGACTGCCTTGTCCACTTCTTATAGTTACCACCATGTAAGCCAGATATTATTCCCACCCTTCGGGTCGACTATCGTATCACTAGGTAGAGCCCCCTTAGGGCGAGTATTCAAGGAATGTGATAATTGGCCTTAATTGAACCTCCAAGTTTCTGATTAAAGTATAGTGGGAAGTAACATGGGCATCCGAGTGAACATTCTTTTTCATCATCTGTTCAAAAATCATTTTGATTCTCCCCATTTCATGGTTTGATGAAGTATGTCCATGGGATAGAAATGGGGGTGGATTATTGGGCTGTAGATACATCGGGGGCCATTGAAAGCCTTGCCCATAATTTCCTCGGTTGCTATTGTTCCAACCGCCCTAATTGTTGTTTCTACCCAGTTGTTATTATTGCCACTCCAATTACCCTGACTTTTCTGCTTATTATTCTGGATGCCCCAATATGGATTTTTGTTGTTGTTCCCCTAATTATTATTCCCTTCATGTTGTTGATTTCCCAAAATGCCTTGGGATCTTCATTGTTGTTGTTGGTTAGAAGAATTGCCCCTTTGGCCCTGATAGTTGTTCACGTATTGCACCTCTTCATTATGCTCATCATAAATCTCATCTTGGAACCCACCACTATCTTGGTCATATTGATCCGCACTCCCTTGGTTCTGTAGGTTTTTTGTCTTCTTTTGTTCACTAGCATGTTGACACCCTACATAGAATTTACTTGTCGAGAAGTTTGAACCTATCGTAATTTTACCTTTGCTAGCTGGTTCATTGTTGTTTTAAGTACTTTTATTTCCTGCCTATGATCATGGAGCTCTTTGTGCTAGTGAATGACCGTGGGGTCACCCTGTGGCACATTTTCTCTACTTTGCCAAGCGCATGATATGTTAGCCATCTCATCCAATATTGTATTAGCCTCATCATATGGTGTGTTCATGAAATTTCCCCCGGTGAGTTGACTCAGTATGCACTGATTAGTTGTGTTAATTCCCCGTTAGGACGTCTTTTGTATCATTGCCTCAACCATATCATTATAGGGACATTCTATTACCATAGGCAGGTATCCCTCCCATATCTCATGCAGTGGTTCGTTGGGCTCCTGTTTGAAAGCTAAGACTTCATCCCTCAAAGTTTCCATGTGCCCCGGAGAGAAAAAATTTGCAATGAATTTATCTGCCAACTCTTTCCAAGTAGTGGTGGAATGGTTGGGAAGTCGTTCAATCCAGTACAAAGCATTCCCTGTAAGTGAAAAAGGGAATGATCTCAACCGAAGTGCATCCTCTATCACATTTGTTTGCTTGCTCCCCCAACAGGTATCCATGCAACTCTTAAGGTGCTTGTAAGCATTTTGATGGTAAGAACCTGTGAAATACCCTCGTTGCTCCAACAAGGTCAGCATCACATTGGTAATTTGAAAAATGTCCGCCTGGATCTGGCGTTGGACAATTGCACTCGCATATCCTTCGTTGGGAAGCACCCGACGATCCACTCTTGGAGGAGGCCGGGGAGGGTCTAGAACATTATCATTGGTATTGGCCTGGCGGCCTCTCCTTTGTCCTTGATGTACTAGAGGCACTTCATCATCTTCGTTATCATCAACCTCCTCTTCCGGGATCACATTTCCAAGTGGGTCATTGTTGTTGTTATTTCCCGCCATGATTGTACTTGAATTAGCGTCACACACAAATTAGTATAACAGAAGGAATGAAGAAAATACACAAAACTATTTAGATAGATATAAAACTGTTAGCTCCCCAACGACACCAAAAAGTGACCAAGTCCGACCCTACACCACAATAAGTGACAAGAGCGTTCTATGCAGCTTTTACCTAAGTAGGTCGGGATCGAATTCATAGAAAGCTAGATTGTTTGGGAGTTGGATTCCTATCTAAACAAGCAGTGCATAGTGCTTTTAATTACAGTTATAATCATAATGATTAGTTTGTTACTTCAAGTTTTATACTACTGAGATGCTAAATTAAACTAAGAAATTAAAACTTGTAAGGTTTTCTAAATGGATAACGAGGCACTAGGGAAGCGACTTTCTCCTAGGTGAATATTTGGCGGGTTCTGAAACTTAAGACATAGTTGTTATGTTGGGGATTGCGATATAGCTAATGCACTAAACTACTCACTCTATACCTCTCGGTAGCTTGAGTGATTTTTTCCTAATTGACTTTCTCAAGACCAAGAAAGAGTCAAAATTGTGCAAGAATGTAGGCTCAAGTCGAGTATTACTATCTCAAGGTTTAACCCTTTAATTGGGGCTATCAATCTCTTGAGTACACCCTAATTCCTTGTTGGACTAATTTTCCTAGACTCAAGCTCTCTTTCTCAAGAAGAGCACAAGTCAAAAAGGCCCAAATTCGTATTTGCAGCCACTAATTCAACATTAAAAACACAGACAATCCAAATATCAACCATCCATAAACATCTAAGCCTTAAAACACAAGATCCATCAAATATCCACACTACGATTGAGCCACAACCTTAGCTAATGGGTCTAGCTATTCATAATAATGGAAGAAATCAGATATTTAGATGAAGAATAACCTTTATAATTCGTTTACAAACTAAGAATTAAAGATTCAATGTTGAACTAGCTTCAAAATTACTCAAAATGGTCCAAAACGGTCTTCACGAGCTCAACTACGAATTAGATAACCTAAAAATTTGACGAAGAAGTATTTTTACAAGGCCAAATATTCAGGACAAAAATACCCCTGATGGATGCGGACCGCAGAAAATGCAATGCGATCGCGATGAGGCATTTAACTTGACTTTTTATTCTTTGAATCTAGCCACCACAGACCTCATAAAATTCACTGCGGGGCCGTATAAAATAGACTGCGGCCGTGGTGTTTTGCTATTTCCAAAATCCTGGGTTCTCTGAACCTCTACTCTACGGACCACAACAAATTGGTCTGTTGCAGTTGTAGTAAATTTTATGCCGCAGTAGTGTTTTGACTTGTTCTTGGTACTTGGGAAGGTTTCACTTCTTTTTATGTTGGCTTTGGCTTCTTGCCGCTTTCTTGGCCAAACCCTGCAAACAAGTACAACATGTAAGCCTGTGGGACTATTTGTATACATTTTAAATCCTAACTCAAGTAAAAAGAGTATAAAATAAACTAGAATCCCTAGTAATCAGTATCCAACCCAGCCATTGGCTAGCACGCCTCCTTAGTTTGGCGGTAAGAGATTTTATGGTTCCAAATATTCAAGGTCTAGCCAAAATTTTAAGGCCTCAGGTTCTTTGTATAGAGGTGAAGCAGCATACCGGGCAGTTATGGGATTAGGTATTTGTTATACTTGTGGTTATTCGGGCCACATTATGAGGAATTGTCTGATGAGAGGTGATGCAAGCATAGTTCAGCTAGCGGGATCTGTAGCTGGTTCATTATCATCAGTACGCCCCCCGGGAAAGGTCTACAAACATAATGGGTTATGGTAGAGGCAGAGGCAAAGCATCTAGTTCGATTAGTCCTCAGAATCATATTTATGCATTGGCAGGAGGACGGGATCAGGAGTCATGGCCTGATGTTGTTATTGGTATATTATCAGTCTCGTCATATTATATATATGCATTGATATACCCAGGTTCCACCTTATCACACGTTACTCTGTTGGTTATTAATAATTTTAAAATAACACCTAAATTGGTCAAACCTTTTGAGGTGTCTACACATGGTGGGGACTCAGTGATAGCTAAGCAAGTATATATGGTTTTATAATAGTAGTTCATGGTCAATCCACCATACCGGACCTAATCGAGTTAGGTACGGTATAATTTGATTTTATAATGAGTATGGATTGGTTGGCTTCTTGTCATGCTAACGTTGATTGTAGATCAAAGATAGTCCGATTTCAATTTCCAGGGGATCCTATTTTGGAGGGAAAGGTAATACGTCATTACTGAGAGATTGATTTTTTTCCTATCTCAAGACAAGGAAGATGATTAGTAAGGATTGTATTTATCACTTAGTTCGAGTTCAGGATATGGAAGTAGAGTCACCAACCATTTAGTCCACCTATGTAGTTAATAAATTTCCTGATATTTTTTCTGATGAGCTTACAGGTCTTCTACCAGAGCAAGAAATTGAGTTTGCCATTGAATTTCTACCAGATAGTCATCCAATATATATTCTACCGTTAGAATGGCCCCCGCAGAACTGAAAGAGTTAAAGAAACAACTAATTGACTTGCTTGAAAAAGGTTTTATTAGACCTAGTATGTCACCATGGGGAGCACCTGTGTTATTTGTGAGAAAGAAAGACGATTCCTTACGAATGTGTATCGATTATAGGCAGTTAAATAAGGTGACGAACAAGAATAATTATCCGCTCCTGAGGATTAATGATTTATTTGATCAGTTGCAAGGTATCAAGTATTTTTCAAAGGTAGACTAGTGGTACGAGTACCATCAGGTAAGGGTTAAGGATGATGATATTCGGAAAACAACATTCCAGACTAGATACAAGCACATTAAGTTTCATGTTATGTCGTTCGGTTTGACCAATGCCCTAGCAATATTAACAGATTTGATGAACCGCGTGTTCAGGCCCTTTTTAGATCTGTTTGTAATTATATTTATCTTTGACATATTGGTGTATTCTGACATGTGGTGACGAGATTTAGAGTTTAGGGTTAATGGCTGGGTATTCTTAAAGGTGTCACCTATTAAGGGTGTGATAAGACTTGGAAAGAAAGGCAAACTTAGCCCACGATATGTTGGGGCTTATAAGATCATTCGGAGAGTGGACCAAGTAGCTTATGAGTTAGAATTGCCCTTGGAATTGGAGTCTATCCATCTGGTTTTTCACTTATCTATGTTACGAAAGTGCATTGGTGATCCTAACTGAGTGGTGCCCACGGATGATGTACAGATTAAGAGGACTTGTCTTACAAGGAAATTCCGGTTGCTATGCTAGACCGAAAAATCCACAAGCTATAGAATAAGGAGGTAGCCTCTGTGAAAGTACTTCGGAGGAACTACAATGTGGAAGAAATTACTTGGGAGGCCGAGAAATATATCAACTCTAGATATCCCTACTTATTTCCTCCTGCAGAGAAAGGTCCGACTAAGACGTCATAACCTCAAGGTCGTGTACGAATTCTTGTGTTAGCTATTGTTATTGGTCCTATGTGGCGTTAAATTATTGGGCGTCTATAGGAAGAGTTGGTATTAGCGTTGTTACAAAGGCGATATATAGATCCCAGAGAGTTAAATATTCGAGGACAACTGTTTCTAAAGGGGAAAGGATGTTACATCTCGCATTTTCGTACGTTAAAAGTTTTAGAATCAGGGATGAGATTATCTTGAGGTTAAAATATTTACGCTATTTATAACAAGCAATAAGTAAGTGTCATAAAGGATAAAGGGTACACGAATTAACGAAACCGAGCTTCGCTAAAAGTGGCAAATATGGGATAAAATACGGGTCTAACGATGCTACTCCCATATTTATGGACTAGTAACATACAAGGTACCATATGGCTATAATAGTATGATATATAAAATAGAGTAAAAATAATTAAAATTTTAGGAAATTTAAGACAGGTTATAGTTATGCGAATAAATAATTATTTATCGGATAATGGGACATTACCTAGTTAATTATTAAAAAAAATGAGATAAGATTAACGCCGCAAAGAAAGATAATTTGGCAGAAGGCCACAAATTAAGGAAATGACTCTTAAGTCATTCCATGTCTAGGTGTCAACCTAGGGACTATTAGAATTTCAAGTAAGATTTAATAACAAATCTTGTCCCTTCCATTATGACAACCATGGGCGGAAGAAGAGCGCAAGAGTGTTCACTCGAATACTATTCGTTAAAAAATTATACTGTATATAAAAGATAAAATTTATTTTTTATTTTTATATATTAAGTTTTGAACACCCTTGACACAAGGCAAATATTTGGCTCAGTAGTCAAGAGTACTCAGAATATGTAGAAGTTCGTAGGTTTAATTCCCATGAGCTGCAATTCAATTTTTTAAACATCCTTAGTATATATTCTGCTTCCGCCACCGATGACAACTCCATTTTCCTAGTTCAAAATGCTTCAAAGGCAGAAGCTTAATACGTTCCTAATACTTCAGAAAACAAAAGCTTGATTCGTTCAAGAGTTCAAGAACAGAAGCAAAATCCAATCCGATTTTTGGGGTTCTAAATTCAATCCATGAAGGTTTCCAACGAAAATTGTAGAATCATAGAAACGTAAAATTTTGCGATTCCAAAAGAATAAGATGCAATCTTTAAGAATATTATACAAAGTTTTTTCTACTTTGGGTATGTTAAGTCCAACTCTTTTTTCTGTTAGCCTGGTCCAACAACTATCATATTTTAAAAAACTATATATTTTATTTATAGAATATTAGATTAATTAGTATTTCATTTGAATTTTATGTTTATTAATTTCAAATAAAGATAAATTTTATACATTCAGATATTAAAAATCAAACAGTCTTAATTATTTTACTCAAATCTTAATACATATCTTAATATATTCATATGTGTATTTAGATTCAGATGTCTTAATTTGACCAAGAAAGCCATTTGGTTCCTCTCATTGCCAGAGAGTAGATACAACCAGCCATCACCATCTCAAATATACTAGCTTTGGCATTTTTCCTTTAGCATGATTGATTGCCCAATTAACTTCTTGATTCTATCCCATAGGCATTCTGTTGATTCCTTGCTAGTTTAGACGTTTGGTCCATAATTCTACAGAGAACATGCAGCTGAAGACCAGATGTTCTATGGATTCATCATCAGTGTTGCATAGAGGATACTCTTAAGTTTGTTACTACACCCTACTTAAGCAGCCTGTCCTTCATATATATTTTCCCAAGAGCTACCAGTTGCAAGATAAAAGTCCATTTGTTGAGACAGCTTCTGTAACCTCATCCCCTATAATTGACCATGCTTTTTAAAAAAAGAGCATTTAAGCCATCACAACTAGGGGCTATCATATCATCTATATCCAATAGAGCATTGTATATTTCATCTCTGGTAACTGGTCTGATCAAATCTCTCTGTTGTTCCCCATTCAGTGCAGGACCTTGTTTCATGACAACATGATTAATAGAAGGTAATGTAGAAGTTGATGTCCCAAGTAGCTTCATGTAAAATTCTATGACTTCGTCTTTTATTTCTGCTTCAGAATGAATTATATCTCCTTGAGTGTTTGTCAAACTTCTAATGTAATTTTGGGAATGTCTGCTCTTCATATTTGCTAGGAAATTAGCCGAGTTTGAATCACCTTCCTTTTACCATTTAACTCTAGACTTCTGCCAGTAGATTCTTTCTTTAATCACTCCCCTATTTCTCTAATTGCTTCTTGAGTAAATAACAATTAAATTTATTGACGGGACTTTAAAAATACGTGATCTATTTTTATACTAGTTATTAAGCGATTGATGCTAGGTGTATTAAGTTTAAGTACGAAATGCGAGCTAAAATAGAGTTATAATCAAACCGACAAGTTTGCTATGCGAGGCCTTGGACTGACCGATGCGGGGCCTTGAGGCTAATTCTTAGGCTCGGCCTCGAGCTACTGGGGATAACTAGGGAAGTGCTAACATTTAGGATATAATTAAGGGAGGCTCTTTATTGCCAATGATAAGCAATAAATGAAGAACAAGTATGGAAGTAATAAATGTGAGCAATGATATCGAGAGAGTATGTTAGAGAGAAAAAGAGAAAGAGAGACAGAAAAAGAGAGAGAGAGAGTTATTATTTATCTCGTGTAGAATAGTTAGAGCAACAACCCCCTTACAAAGTGTTAAAGACTCCTTTTATATATGAGAGGAGTTCTAACATAGTACAAAAAGGATTAATTACAAAGATAGGAGAATGAGATAGCTAAGTAGCATTAGGCTATGTCAATACTAGTTGCACGCCTTGGAAACTCCCCTCTTTTCAATCATAGTCGTTGGTATACATTGCCACCAGGGTCAGAACCTGACGGCTCCTGAAGGTGAGTCTCGACCTCGACTTCAAACCTCGAGAAGCACTCACGTTGGGCAACCTAATAACGGGAAAATGGGACCCCCAATTTTACTGGATTTGTCCCAGCTCCTCCTGAACTTCATTCAACTGTTTTTCTTATTTGTTTCAACTTTCTATCCACTCCATGAAATTGTTCAAAATTGAGTTTCTTCAACCCTTATTTAAACCGTTTGAGCTTATTCCACACTTTTTTCATGTGGTTTGCTTAAGTATATATGTATGCAACGTTCCTCTAATACTACTGTTAAGAATTATATATGCTCGGCTATGCAATTGAAAAATCTGAATGGTTTTTCTCCTCTATCGATTTGTCCAGCAAAGTTGATCCTCAAAGGAAAGTGATCAGAATATGCGTCTCTAATATTTGGAATATCAATGTTGTCATATAATTAATCCATGCTGCATTTACTATAGCTCTGTCGATCCTGCCAAAAGTATGGTTATTTGTCCAAGTATAATCCCTACTGATAGTTTCCAGTTCGACCAAATCATTATCCACCGTGAACTCCCTAAAGTCCCTTGTTTCATAATCTTGAACTTGTGTCCCATGTAATATGTCCTCCTGATTCAGCACAGCCTTAAAAGTGAAGGGCTGAGGTTCAAACGAGGAAAGGCTTACGGTGGATACCTAGGCACCCAGAGATGAGGAAGGGCGTAGTAATCGACGAAATGCTTCGGGGAGTTGAAAATAAGCATAGATCCGGAGATTCTCGAATAGAGCAACCTTTCGAACTGCTGCTGAATCCATGGGCAAGCAAGCATTGAAATCCCCCAAGGAAATCCATGGTCCCTGTATTACATTTACCAATATCTGGAGTTTACCCCATAAACTTTTTATGTCGTGAATTGTGTGAAGACCATATATAGCAGTAAAAGCGAAGTCCAGCTTCAATTCAAAAATTCTTACTTGGTCATGTATATATTGTGTATCCATTTCAATTTGTGTGACCTCCACAACTCTAACATCCCAAACTAACTAGATTCTCCCTTTATTATTCATACTGTAGTTTGATATCCATTTCCACCCCGGAACTATTTTTTGATTATCTTTGTCTCATTTTGTGCTGCTACTCTATGTTCTAGGATGGCAAAAATAGATCTATTTGATTCTCTTTAGTAATTATTTTTCTATTTATTGAGATAAATTCGTATTATTGAAGGTGGGAACTTTATATTTAGTGAAGTTTTCTTTAAAGTTTCTACATCATGCAATTTTTGGACTGTGGTAGTCTGGTAGATAAAATCATCCTTCACGGTTTTATTACAGCTTAGTAATGTGAAGTTTGACAGGATTATGCATGATTATAACTTGTGTAAGAGGCAATTACTCATATTATCATTGAATTATTTCTTCCATTTATATTGATAAGTTACCTAATTAGTCACTCAACCAGGTTTGTTGATTTTTCCGATAAAAAATTGCTGACTTGACAGTCCATATAGATTTTTTATGTTTTTGGACCATTTAAAAATAATTTATACCCAAACAAATCATAAAAATCCATCCAAATACCTAATCTGACTTGGTCCGACCCATTTGTAAAGATATAAACCAATCCAAAAGTATTTCAGTGATATAATAGATGAGTGAAATTACTTACTAATATTAGAAGCAAAGTAAATAATTTATTAAGTAATAATTTTACTTGTCTTTATACGCAAATTTAAATAATCAAGCTAATAATGCTACAGAGCTATTTTTTATAATATAATAATTGATCCACATGCGTTATAGTTATTTAGTTGTAAATTAATAATATAGATATTTAGTGAATTTTCAAGACAAATACATAATTTAAACCAAATAGTTACCGAATCCAACCAAACTTATTTTGTGTTTTTAGAAAATTAATTAAAGTTAACCAAACGAGATAATTTAAAGATAACACAATCATGACTGATAATACTGACTTAATTAATAATATAAATATTTAGTAAACTTTTACGATAAATAAAGAATTTGAAGCAAAATATTACTGAATCCAACCAAACTTATTTTATGTTTAGACATTAATTAAAGTTAGCCAAACAAGAGATTTTAAAGATAACCCGATCATGACAGTTAACATTGGCTTTTAAAACACACACGAACTCCTTAAAATTTAAATATAAAGTAAAAGAAATGCCTAAATATAAGTAGAAGAATTTTCAAACATTCTTAAATTTTATAATACAAATAAAAAGTAAAAGAAATTCCTACATGTACAAAACTATAATAAGCAACAAATGAAAAGGGAGAATGAGAGAGCAACAAGAAACATGAAACTAGCAAATAAAAAATGAATATTTTTCAGGTTAACAGATAAGATTAATAGAAGAAAGTAACAGGGAAAATAAAATACATCGGATGAGGCTGTTATTTTCTTGCCGAGGTTTTTGAGTTAGAGCTTGGATATGAAAAAAAGATTGGTATGGAAAGCTTCCTCCAAATGACCCTTATGCGACACGAATCTTAATTAATCAGGATTCAATACGAATATCAGACACCAAATAAAAAATAAAAAATAAATAAAAAGGTAGGACGACTTTTAGGAAGTCTACCATTAAATAAAAAGTACACTTGACTTAAAAAATAAGGTCAGAACTTAGAAGTATTTAATTAAAAAGTTTATATATATATATGGAAACTTTTATAAGGGCTACAAAAGTCCTTGGTTGATATATATATATAAGTTTCAAAATCTAACTTCACTAAACTATCCACATGTGAAATTCACTTAAATATTTTAATCATCACTTAGTATGGAATATATAAATCTAATTAAACTCTTAAGAATACTGTCTAGCCAAATTTGATCACGTTAAATACAGATGAATTATTTGTATAGCAATAAGACAAATTTCATATACTAAATACCATATAAATGTGTTTGCATATATACATTAAAAAATAGGAAAAAGTTTTTTTTTTCCTTAAAGTCATCATCAAACTACATTATTCTATCATAATTAATTAATAGTTTGTTTGGCAAGCTTCCCCAAGACCAAAAGTACTTTTTTTAAATACATTTTTTTTAAGTTGAAATGTTTGGCCACGCTTTGGAAGAAGAAAAGAAGCTTTTTAGTAGAAGCATACGCACTTTTGGCGAAGCAAGAAAAAAAAACTTATATCCAGAAGTACTTTTATGCAAAAATATTTGAAAAAACGCACTTAGAAGTACTTCTGTACAGCTTAGCCAAATATTAATTGCTTCCCAGAAGTGTTTTTCAACTTAATTAGTCAAATACAAATTATTTTCATCAAAAAAGTACTTTTGAGAAAAAACACTTATAAAAATAAGCTGATTTCAGAAACTTGACAAACAAATTGTAAATAATGTATTCAGATAATACTATCTGAACCAATTATTCTATTTCATTGAATTACTATTTTCACTTGTGATAGATAGTTATACATAATACTGTTTAGATAAACTTATTTATGTTATCATGGGTGTGCTAAATCAATTATTTCGCACATATTATATCCGCAGCAATAATGGAAGAGGCCTAAGGAGGAGTCTCAAATTTGATTCTAACATTTGTCCAAAGCAAACCTGCGAAGAAACAATCATGTTCTTACACGAGTACAACATTACCATGGGCTGTATGGGTCCCCCGCCATATTTTTCTCTATTTATGTGTGTTAAAATAAGATTAGGACCTAGCAGTAATTAAATAAACAATTTACATTTTATTGGAAATTTTTGTGAGGACTACAAAAGTCTTTGGTTGTCCTTTTATATAATATATATATATATATATATATATATATATATATATATATATATATATATATATACTATGAATATGGGTCCACACAATTGAATCGAAACCGTTAATCGAACCAAACTGGCACGACCCAATTCTAGCTTAGACAGTAATGGCACCAAACATCGTTGCAAAGTAAGCCAACAATAAACAATCTAGTAATATTCATTTTAAATAATTTTATCAAACAGATAACTTCCCTTAAATTTTAAGAATTATAATATCGGGCATTAAAGTAATCAAGAAGAAATCAACTAAATGGAATCATAACCATATAAATACAACACAAAATCATAAGTTTATGTGGCAAGGTTGGGTACCACAAATGTGTGAGCATTCCATTGAATATACAAAAGAGTACTAGTCTAATGTCTAAAATGAAATTGACAGAAAATGTAACAAAAGGAAGACTTCGGTTGCTGCAGTACGGCTCGGAAGGGCACCTGACGTGAATCTCTTAGCGGGGATCAAATATGCGCGTTAGACTGGTTACTAGATGTACCTGCCTCATATCTTGTACAAATAAGTATAGAAGTGTAGCATTTGTACATAAATAATATGTACTAGTAAGTATCTAGTTTAACCTCGAAGAAGTAGGGAGGAGGGGTCGAATTTGACACTTACTATGGGCGAACAAAGATATATTAAAATTTATACTAAAATTGGATTTCATGAGAAATATTGAAAGCTCAAAACAAAAAATAATGAATTCTTCTTTCACAAATATTAAATCCCAAGTTAAGTTTCATAATTTAACAACTTGCATTTCAAAACATTTAAGCAATATAAATTTTAAATAGTTCCAAAGAATTATCATGCGCAAATTATGTTAAGGTCGTACGGCCCAATTCAGCATAATATTTAAATTTCGTACTGTCGAGGGTTGAAAGGTATGAATCACAGGTGCATCTATGTACTACCGAGACGTTTGGCCCGCTCCACAAATAAAAAATATTCAACTAAAACATAAATTCTCATTTATAGTCAAGTGTTCCATTTCAATACATCAAGTAAGTGAATTTAACCTTTTACGGTGCTTTTATCAACTTTCAATATGACTTAAGAAATAAGTCAACATGTAGGGGAACAAACATTTCAAGTATAGCAGAGAGTTGGTCCTAGACTATCCAAATAATAGCATAATTAATAGCTAAGTACGGACCCTCGTCATCTTGTACGTACGTAGCTCCAACATATAGAAGCGCATATTAGTTACAATCCACCTATGAGGTAAATTTCCTCTTACAAGGTTAGAAAAGAGACTTAACTCGCCTCAAAGCCTACTTTCTGGTTCAAGATAGTGCCTAAACCCTCAATTTTGTTCCAAATCAACCCAAAACTAATCAAACATTATATAAACTAATCAATACATACTCAAAAGTTCGTATATCAACTATTTAATAGTGTTACTCAACCCTAAATGTACGATTCTTAAAATTCACCCCCAGTCTCATGTGCCCAGATATCAATAGTTTTGAAGAAAGTTGTTACCAATAACATCATGAATCCAAATATATAATTTTTTCTAATGTCATGACCAATTTCACGATCAAAAGTCACGATCCCAAATACCCGGTCGAGATGGCACTTATCACAATACTAGGCAAGCCAACCCAACAAGTAATCACTGTCAATTTCATTTAATAAAAACATTTTTCTAACATTTAATTACGTCTCAACATTTATAAGGAATTCATATATCACTAAAATGTGCAGAGGAAAAAATATTACAGAAAATAGACCAACACAGCCCAAACATCTGGTGTCACGAGTCTAGAGCCTCTAAATACACAAATCTAATTATCTAATACATAACCAGTCTAAAATTCAAAAAGAAACAAGATAGGAAAGGGGAAAGCAGGGCTGCGAACGCCATGCTGCTACCTTGCAATCTTCGACAAACTATGACAATGCTGGGGACCCTCACTCTGCCGCTCGGGAACCTGAATCTGCATACAAAGTGATGGAAGTAACGTAAGTACGTCAACTCAGTATGTAACTAAAGTAAATAAGGTGTGAGTGTAGTGACGAGCATTTAAAAATCATATATAAGAGTACACAGTAGAATATCAAATCAAACTCAATAGTTTAAAAGTCAGTTCCTTCATTGTCACGACCCCAGTTCACCCTCCGTAAATATGTCGTGATGGCACCTAGTCCCTACGACTAGGTAAGCCTAACAATGCTGGAATAATATGACTTGTGGAAATAATTAATTAAACTAAGCAAAAATGGGAGGGAAACTGTATATAAGTTCACTTGGCATATACAACTCAAACATGAAAGTCTACAATATCATCTCAAAATCCAAAAACTCACGAAAAACACAGGCTAATAGAAATGTAATACACTGCTCTAACTCCAGAATGTCTAAACATCTGTAAGAAAAGGATAGACTATCTACTAAAGCTGGAATGAGATAGAGACTCTTGGTTTACGGACGCGGAAGATATACGTTGAAGTCTCCGCTAAATCTCTCTGCCTCGAGGATAGAACGCCTGAATGGAGGTACCTGAATCTGCACATCAAAAATATGTCCAGGAAGGACATGAGTACACCACAACGGTACTCAGCAATTGCCAAGCCTAACCTCGGTTGGGTAGTAATGAGGAAGGTCAGGGCTCTATTGAGATAAATAATAATAATAATAATAATAATAATAATAATAATAATAATAATAATAATAATAATAATAATACTAAAACAACCTTGCAACAACATAAAAATAAACAAAAATGACTAATAAAATTATGAAGTACAACAAGTTATACGAAGCAACAATATCACGCAAAGAATAAGGTAGCACAGAGTGAAACAACTCAATATCAGTACTAACAACGAGGATCTCCCAGGATACCGTCCTGTAGTCCATTTCATCAATTGTCCGAGGAGCTCCCAAGATACCGTCCCGTATTCCACCATATGAGTATATCCAAAGGATCTCTCGGGTTATTGTTCTGTAGTCCAACTATCAATGTACGGGGGGGGGGGGGGGATCAGGAATTTAACCCGCAGTCCCAAAGTAATGTACAAGGGGATCTATCGGGAATCTAGCCCGCAATCCCAAAGAAAATGTGTAGGAGGATCTATTGGGAATCGAACCCGCAAACCCAAAGTAAACAAATAAGGGGGAGCCATTGGAATCCAACATCCATAGTCCCAATGTAAATGTGCAACCACAACCAGAAGATATTCAGAAATAAAGTACAAAAATACAAGCAACAGGTAGTACTAGCCTAACATGCTTCACGTAGTACAATCCAGGCAATTTAAGCAAATAGGCAATTTAAATCAACCAAATATTCTTTTCTAATCTAACACAGGTTATAATTGCAAGTAGAATAAAGCAAATTCGAAAGAAAACTCAATCTCAATATCTTAAGTAAAAATCGGATTTTCAACAATTAGCTCAAGTACGTGCTCGTCACCTCACACACGAGGCATTTCAATTATCAAATATCATATCCTAAGGGGAAAGGTCCCCCACACAAAGTTAGATAGGACACTTACCTCGATCAGCTGCAAAAATTAACTTCAAATCACTCTTTTGCCACGAGTATCCGACTCCAAATGGCCGAAATCTATTCATTTCAATTACATCTCATAAATAACATCCCAAGAAACTAATTCTACTATTTAATTTACAGCTAAGATGCAAATTTAGGTAAAATAACCAAAATGTCCCTCAGGCCAACGTGGTCGAAACGCGAGGTTCGAACCAAAATTCGGTTACCCATTCCCCTGTGAACCCTAATATATGATTTATTTTGAAATCGGATCTCAAATTAAGGTCCAAATCCCCAATTTTAGGGAAACCTAGGTTCTACCCCAAACCCCCAATTTCACCCATGAGATCCATTGATTTTACGTGAAAAATAAGTTAAATGATGCAAATGATTGAAAGAATTAAGTACAAATTGACTTACAAATGATTTGGAAGAAGGTTTGTCCTTGAAAAATCACCTATGGGGTTTGGGTCTTGAAAGAAGGTGAAAAATGGTGGAATATTGACTTAAGTATGAAATTGTTGGGTCTCAGCTATCGCAATTGCGAACCCCGACCAAATGTGTGAAATGCGAAGCTGGGTTCGGTGTAGTATTAGGCTTGAATTGGCTAAAGTCGAATTTTGGCGAAATACGAACGGTCGGTGAGATTTTGATCCGGGGGTCGGGATGGAATTCCAACAATTTCTGTAGATTCGGTATGTGATTTTGGATATGCCGACAAAATTTCATGTCATTCGGACGTGGTTTGGTTGGGTTTTTGATTAAATGCGTGTTTTGGAAGTTTTAGAAGAACTTAGGCTTGAATTCAATATAATTTGATGGTCTTGGCGTTGTTTGATGCATGTCGATGATTGGAATAAGTTTGTATGATGTTTTAGGAGGTTTTGGTATTTTTGATTGAGGTCCCGGGGCCTCGGGGTGATTTCGGATGGTTAACGGGAACTTTTGAAGTTGGAAAAGTTCATAATAGGCGAAGATGTAAATGAGTGTGCACAAGACCTCACTTTAAATGATCATATCTCCCGTTATATAAAGAGTTGTGTGAGCTACAACCTATCCAATTAAAGCCCTTTGAGTCTAGTGTCCAACGCAATAAACCGTTCGTCATTTGGAGGTGTAAACAGAAAGTTATGACCATTATTCTGGGCATGTGTCAGTAGCGCAGCCTTAGCGCGGGAGCGCTAGTAGCTCGCGCTAATGGGTTCTTTTCTGCCTCAACCCGCGCTAATTGGCGCGGGCGCGCTAGTAGCAGGCCCTAAATATACCTAAGGACGGGAAATAACAGATTTTGAGTCATTTCTCAAGCCTAGGGCTTCCCCAACACCCCCAATTCGACCAAGGCACTCAATTGCACTCCTAAGGTAAGCTTTTAAGAGTGTTTTCATGGTGATTTCTCTTCTCAATCACTAGTTACAACATGATTTTGGTTGGATTTTATAGGATTTTTTCAAAATCTCAAGAACACCCCAAAGTTGTCTTTCAAGATTTGATCTACAAGAGGTAATCCTACACCTTAGACTTACACATATGATGTTATTATGGGAATATGAGTATGAATCAAGTATTACAATTTATAGTATGGTTGTTGGAAGCCATAAATCCCCAATTTAAATATATGAACATGGTAGGGATTTAAATGTGTATATTTGTTTGAATTTTGTTGGTGTGGGTGTGAATGGTTGATCACACACATGATGTTAGGAGTATAAATTGCTAAAGAATGATAGGGAGATGAATTGTTGGTTAATGGTGATAGTTGGAGGAACCAATGCTATAGTTAAGAGGTGTAAATATTTATGCCTACAAGATGTTTGATAATAGGCCTAGATGGCACAAGTTATGGGATTTATGACTAATATTGGCCCTATTGAATGTGGTATTGTAGATTGAAGTTACATAAGTGTATTGGGTCATTGTAGTATCATAAAGGGGCGAATTTCAGATATGTACGGCTAAAACCCCATATTTTAGAAATCGAACTTCATCGATGCTTGTATGATTTTGAGCAGATTTGGCATCCGAGGAGATTGAATTGCGAGGCAAGCGCAAGGTGGATTGAAGCTTCTACCGGTTCGAGGTGAGTGGTAGTAGTAAACAATGTACTGAGGGTTTGAAACCCCGTACTAGCACTTCACAGTGCTATATTGAGATGAGACACGCGTTCAATGACGGACGTGGTGACATTGTGATTGGGGGTTCGGACTTAGTCCTTCCCGGCTAATAGAATACTGTGTTGTATGACTGTTATTGAGACTATAACTGTACAATTGGGCTAATAGCCATGTTTGGGGCCTTGTGCCGATCTGTAGAGCATTAGGGAACCTATAGAGCTAGGTGACCCTTATATCATGTTGGAAACATACACTCGGCCGTAGCTCTAGCTGTATAGCATAATATGAGCCCGTACTAGATGTGTACATTGAGAGAGATTATCTAGGGTGTAATTCCTTGTTCTAGCTGAGCGGGCCTGAAAGGCCAAGTCTATACCGATTGAGATGAGATAGGGTCAAGGACCCACTATGAGATGTTATATTGGGCTTCAAAAGCCAAGTTTATATTGACTGAGATAGGGTCAAATACCTACATTGGATCGGACTGCACGCCGCAGCAGTATATATATTGGATCGGACTGCACGCCGCAGTAATATACATGTAATATACATGTAACATACATGTGGGACGGATTGCACGCCGCAGTATCATTGCGCTTGGGCTGTAGGAGCCCCTTCGGAGTCTGAGTCTGCACACATTCTCAGTGAGCACTGGTGTATATGATGGGATCGGGCTGCACGCCGCAGCAGTATAGAGCTATATACATATATATATTGGATCGGACTGCACGCCGCAGTAATATTTGTGTGGATCGTGCTGCACGCCGCAGTATTATAGTGCTTGGGTCTAGGGAGCCCCTTCGAAGTCTGTATACACCCCCAGTGAGCGCCGTCGACGTTAAATGGAGCGGGCTGCGCGCCGCAGCGGTATATGTATTGGAGCGGGCTGCACGCCGCAGCATTATACTTAATTATATCCTACTATCTACTTAAATATTTATACATTATAGACAGAGGTATGTGTCTTTATATGTTGAGATGGCCGTACACCGTAGGGGTACGAGTGAGGGTTGGATCAGAGTAAGAATCTTGTAGAGATAAATGTGGTTTGGAGATTAGAGTATTACCATAGTGATGACGTACATATGAGGGTTGCCTTAGAACTGCTAAGTGATAGAACAGGAGTTCTTACCTTCGGTCATTATTTATTATTATTACTCACTGAGTTGAAATATACTCACCCCACTCCCCTGCACTTTTTGTGCAGATCCACAGGTGCCCGAGAGCAGTTGAGACATTGTAGCTGCTGATCCTTATCTACTTTTGCGGAGATTACGAGGTAGCTGCCAGCGTCCGCAGAGCTTGTTTTCTCCTTCTTTATCATCTTGTTGATTTCCTATTTGCCTAGACTTGGTTGTATCAGGATGCTATTCTGTAGAGGCTCAGTCTCGTGACAGTTGAGACATTGTAGCTGCTGATCCTTATCTACTTTTGCGGAGATTACGAGGTAGCTGCCAGCGTCCGCAGAGCTTGTTTTCTCCTTCTTTATCATCTTGTTGATTTCCTATTTGCCTAGACTTGGTTGTATTAGGATGCTATTCTGTAGAGGCTCAGTCTCGTGACACCACGATATGTTTGGGACCGTATTTTGTATGATTTACGTTTCGGTTATCACCTGATATGATCATTTACTATTTAAGTTTAATTTGATTAATAACTGGCTGGGTTAAGGGATAATATGGTCGGGCTTTCCTAGCATTGTGTTGGGCGCCATCACGACCAGGGTTTGGGTCGTGACAAGTTGGTATCAGAGCCTAGGTTAACAGGTCTCGCGAGTCATGAGCCGGTTGGTAGAGTCTCGTGGATCGGTACGGGGACACCTATACTTATCCTCGGGAGGCTGCAAACCTTTAGGAAAGTTTCAAATTCTTGGAATTCTCATCGTGCGTGTTTTATTCAGCTTGAGATGTAATTCTTGAAATTCCTCCTGAACATTGATGCGCGCACTCGAGTGTTTGGTGATAATTTGCCTTGATGACTTATGATTCCCCAATCGAGGTACGAGATATAATCTCTATGAGTTGATGTTGGGCCTGTCTGGAGGACTTGAGGGCAAATCTTTGTCTATGGCTTGAGCACCAAGGTGCTAATTTCGCGAGTCGGTATTATGAAGTTCATACGATCGGTATTGATCTTAATTATGAAAATGGCAGTATGATAATGGGAAAGTTGTAAGGTATTTGGTTATTATTGTGATTTGATATGTAGCACTAGCTATGGGTGTGAGAAATATGTTCATTGCCTCTTAGCGGAAATGTAAAGTGCACTATGTGTGGTAGTATGAGTTCAAACTCAAGAAAACTGAATTGGTTGTGCTAGGTGTATCATTGTGAAAGGTATATGTGTTATGATTTGAGCAGGTGCAGCGCATGCTCATGTACTAATGCTGATGATATAATTGTGTAGTATTGAGATTTATGTTGTTGATATACATTGTGATGTCTTGTCGAGTTGCGGATGTATTGTTAGGATGATTTTGGTGATTCTCTGGCAGGTGGATAGGCCAAATTACAAAGGAAACTCTGCCGAAATTTTTGGAAAATTTGGGACTTAGAAAGATTTTTGTCACCTAAAGAGAGTGGGCATATTGGTGGTGTGTGTATAAATGCAAGAATTGCAAAACGGTTAAGGTCTCTGATGATTCGAGTCTCCGTCAAGACTTGTAAATGACTTGAGTTTAATCTCATTGTAACATTTCGGCATCACTTGAATAATAATGATATGAGTGGTTAAAAGTGCTTTGATGAATGGCTTCGAGCCAAGTTGGGGAGGTTGCTATTAAATAACTAATTGCACGGTTGTGTGCTATGTGGGCACTATCTTTAAGTATGTTGGGAAAATTCTGACAAGGTTATGGTGCTTCGTAGATGTGAAGAAATACTAGGATGTTTTGAACTACTGTTGGTAAGGAATGTTCGGTGTATAGAAAGGAAAGATGGCTCATTGTATCTGTAAGTAATCATGTTCTGCAATGTCAGAGTTCTAACAAAACACGAGTGGTTCTACTCAATGGGACAGTTGAATTACAGCTGAATAAGGGTGAATGATGCCCGAGAATGGTTTTGTAGTGTTCAAGATTTACGCTTGCAACAGTCAGGTGCCTTAATATTGTGTACGTGGCTAAAGACCGTGGTTTCAGTAGAAGAAATCAAGATTTTTGTTATGTTATGGGGATGATGAAATTCTTAGTATCCGTATTGAAAGGTAATGATAGCAAATTCAAATCGCAGGAAGTTCTTCAAAACAAAGTATTGTAGAATGTGGTATTTATGGGAAACAATTGAGAGAGTATTCAGTGGCCTATGGGTCTTAGACCGTATGGTCTTATGTACGAGTCTTGTGTGGTAACATGGGTTGAGGCATTGTGGTGCTACAGTAAAGACTAGTATTAAATTAAAGATAAATCAGAAAGGAAATTGGGTAAATGGATCAATTTGTTAATAAACCGAAACGGTATGATAAGGAATACGATTAATTCCTGGTATATGTTTGAAGTAATGAGTCTCGCCGGTATTGTGCAATAAAGCTTTTGAGTGCTGGCAGTTGTGTAACTTGATATGGGTATAAGGAGTGAGTCCTCGCGGTTTAATTTATGCAATGTAATTGGGAGAAAGAGTTTGCGATGTGTTATACCGTGGTTTGAAAATGAGTGTATTTTTCCTGTTGGTATGCAAGGCTGGGAATGTGTAATGAGTTTTCTCTATATGGGATCATGAAAGCCCTTGACGAGTTGAGTGCGCCGATGTTTGTAGCGGAGGAAAGGGATATGAATTTCCATGTTGTCTTAGTGTGATATGGTATACGCGATGTGTTATGGAAAGTTGATAATGGCATATTCAAGGTTTTGAGATCGGTTCATAATATATGGGAAGTCAATAAAATTATTGAGCAGCGCGGACGGCTGCAGGTGATTCAAGAATTGATCTTTCTGATGATTTAAGAAAATGGTACTGCTATTCTGGTAATTTGGCAGGGTATATGGTGCAAATGGACAAGGTAATGTAAATTGATAATATCTAGTGGTATGGTGGTATTTTCTCGTTGGATCGACCGTAATAATTGAGTCGTTGATGACATAGTGAAATTTATGAATGGCTTTCGTGGTATGAATGGATGCTTGAGGTGCGTTATGTAATCGTACGGTGAAGTACGAAATCAGGCATAGTGATTCCTATGTTATGTATGTGTTGGAGACTAGAAGTTCTCGTAACCCGCTTACGTAGCGGTGGTATATCGTGTGTATCGGCACAATGTAGCGGTTATCGGAAAATTGGAAGCCCTAGTGGCTATCTCGTCACTTGATATGACGAATTTTAATAATGATATATGATTGCAGGCTGGTTGTTATAAGTGAGGTTGTCTAGACTAATGTGATATGGACTATATCAGAGAAATGTCACAACTGCGTGGCAGAGCGCATCAGATCGTGCTCCAGCAGGGTAGATGTACCCTAGGGCCAGTGGACGGCTGATAGGTATTGCTTTGTAAGTTGGGCCTTCATGGCGGATGTCAGTGTAGAGGTATCTACCATTGATTCAATTCCGGTATTGAGGAACTTTGTCGGATGAGTTTCATGTGACCGAGCTCGAGGCTATATATACATGTTTGTTGCAATGAGCAATTTGAGTCGATGTGCATTCCCTTTTGCTAGATTTATGCGTGGATCGGGTGGCACGCCGCCACATGTATAGTATCTGGATCGGGTGGCACGCCGCCACATGTATGGTATCTGGATCGGGTGGCACGCCGCCACAGGATGCTATTGGAACGGGTTGCGCGCCGCAACAGTGTGATGTGGGAAATATAGCTTCCTATACATACCTTGTATACAATACTTCCTCTCTTCTGAGGAATAGTCCGTATTGGGTATCGCTCGGGGAATAGCACATCGGTTGTGTCCATTCAGGATTCGATAGCATATACTAAATGTATCACCGCGTGTGATTGATTGCTTGAGTTCAGACCTAAATATGTGTGTGGCTGACCGTTTTGAGCATTACGACTTGAGGTGCTCCATGAGTAATAGTGTTTGGATAGAATCATGAGTTGTGGCAAGGCCACGTGATGTTATGACCTTTCGAGGAGGATTCAGGCACTCTAATTCTATGTTGTGAGACGAGAATCTCAGTTATGTGTTGTGATAGTATGGAAGAATTTGAATTATGGCTCTTTGTGCGAGTCAGTTGTCATGATTCGAGTGTGTTCAGATCGTTCTTATTGGAGCCTGTGTTGTGCTCGTTGTGGCCTAGGCCGATGCTGAGGTGTCATGTTACCAGTGTGGTGTGTTATAACCGAAATGATCATTCTAGTCATTAATGAGTGCGAGCATGTATGATTTCAGTTGGTTAGAAGGGTAATATCGAGTTTTGGCTTCGAATTTTGTTGTAGTATCAATTAAAATGGAAATGGATTCATGAATGGTTGACCTGAGAGACGGGTTCGATATATCGCGTGTGCGGTTGCCGTGGGCAGGATATGAAGGTGTTGGAATAAGACTCTATCTAATGAAAAAGGTTTTTTTTCAGTTGGTATTTGGTTATCGTGGGAAATTATTGTGATTAGAGACTATTGTCTCGAGTGATTGGGTTGTTTGATACATTATATGATCCTACCCGGAACGGTGAGTATGGCTTATTGCAGTGGATTCTAGTGTATCCTGAGTATACGCATGAGATTTGCAATTGGTATATGATTTCGGCAATGTACAATGTGGTTTATGGTTTAGATGGTCTGTGAAATTTCAGCTATATCGTATTGTCGGACTTATGATAAGATAGGGTGATGTGGTATCACCCCGAATATATGCTTGGTAAGGTCATTCAGCTATTGAGTTGCTTCTAGTACCACTCTGGTACGCTCGAGGACGAGCGTTTGTTTAAGTTGGGGAGAATGTGACGACCCGGCCCGTCGTCACGGGAATTACCACCCCGTTATGTTGTAATTATATAATTTATGCTAATTTATATGTGTTTGGAGAGTTAGAAGCAAATCGGTGAGAATTAGAATAGAAATGAGGACATAAATCTCTTTACGAGAAGAATAGGTTGGAAAAGTCAACCGAATATTGACCGATGAGTTAGACAGCTCGGAATGGAAATTTGAAGATTCGACTAGTTTCGGGGGATCATTTATGACTTAAGAGAGCAATCGGAATCGAATTCGGAGGTCCGGTGTAGTATTAGGCTTGAATTGGCTAAAGTCGAATTTTGGCGAAATCCGAACGGTCGGTAAGATTTTGATCCGGGGGTCGGGATGGAATTCCGACAATTTCTGTAGATTCGGTATGTGATTTTGGCTATGCCGACAAAATTTCATGTCATTCGGACGTGGTTTGGTTGGGTTTTTGATTAAATGCGTGTTTTGGAAGTTTTAGAAGAACTTAGGCTTGAATTCGTGTAATTTGATGGTCTTGGCGTTGTTTGATGCATGTCGATGATTGAAATAAGTTTGTATGATGTTTTAGGAGGTGTTGGTATTTTTGATTGAGGTCCCGGGGCCTCGGGGTGATTTCGGATGGTTAACGGGAACTTTTGAAGTTGGAAAAGTTCATAATAGGCGAAGATGTAAATGATTGTGCACAAGACCTCACTTTAAATGATCATATCTCCCGTTATATAAAGTTCTGTGTGAGCTACAACCTATCCAATTAAAGCCCTTTGAGTCTAGTTTCCAACGCAACAAACCGTTTGTCATTTGGAGGTGTAAACAGAAAGTTATGACCATTTTTCTTGGCATGTGTCAGTAGCGCGGCCTTAGCGCGGGAGCGCTAGTAGCTCGCGCTAATGGGTTCTTTTCTGCCTCAACCGGCGCTAATTAGCGCGGGCGCGCTAGTAGCAGGCCCTAAATATACCTAAGGACGGGAAATAACAGATTTTGAGTCATTTCTCAATCCTAGGGCTTCCCCAACACCCCCAATTCGACCAAGGCACTCAATTGCACTCCTAAGGTAAGCTTTTAAGAGTGTTTTCATGGTGTTCTCTTCTCAATCACTAGTTACAATATGATTTTGGTTGGATTTATAGGATTTCTTCAAAATCTCAAGAACACCCCAAAGTTGTCTTTCAAGATTTGATCTACAAGAGGTAATCCTACACCTTAGACTTACACATATGATGTTATTATGGGAATATGAGTATGAATCAAGTATTACAATTTATAGTATGGTTGTTGGAAGCCATAAATCCCCAATTTAAATACATGAACATGGTAGGGATTTAAATGTGTATATTTGTTTGAATTTTGTTGGTGTGGGTGTGAATGGTTGATCACACACATGATGTTAGGAGTATAAATTGCTAAAGAATGATAGGGAGATGAATTGTTGGTTAATGGTGATAGTTGGAGGAACCAATGCTATAGTTAAGAGGTGTAAATATTTATGCCTACAAGATGTTTGATAATAGGCCTAGATGGCACAAGTTATGGGATTTATGACTAATATTGGCCCTATTGAATGTGTTATTGTAGAATGAAGTTACATAACTGTATTGGGTCATTGTAGTATCATTAAGGGGCGAATTTCAGATATGTACGGCTAAAACCCCATCTTTTAGAAATCGAACTTCATCGATGCTTGTATGATTTTGAGCAGATTTGGCATCCGAGGAGATTGAATTGCGAGGCAAGCGCAAGGTGGATTGAAGCTTCTACCGGTTCGAGGTGAGTGGTAGTAGTAAACAATGTACTGAGGGTTTGAAACCCCGTACTAGCACTTCACAGTGCTATATTGAGATGAGACACGCGTTCAATGACGGACGTGGTGACATTGTGATTGGGGGTTCGGACTTAGTCCTTCCCGGCTAATAGAATACTGTGTTGTATGACTGTTACTGATATTACAACTGTACAATAGGGCTAAAAGCCATGTTTGGGGCCTTGTGCCGATCTGTAGAGCATTAGGGAACCTATAGAGCTAGGTGACCCTTATATCATGTTGAAAACATACACTCAGCCGTAGCTCTAGCTGTATAGCATCATATGAGCCGTACTAGATGTGTACATTGAGAGAGATTATCTAGGGTGGAATTCCCTGTTCTAGCTGAGTGGGCCCTGAAAGGCCAAGTCTATACCGATTGAGATGAGATAGGGTCAAGGACCCACTGTGATATACATTATATTGGGCCTGAGAGGCCAAGTACATACTGACTGGGATAGGGTCGAGGACCCATTATGAGGTATTATATATATATACCTATATTGGATCGGACTGCACGCCGCAGTAATATACATGTAATATACATGTAACATACATGTGGGACGGACTGCACGCCGCAGTATTATTGCGCTTGGGCTGTAGGAGCCCCTTCGGAGTCTGAGTCTGCACACATTCTCAGTGAGCACTGGTGTATATGATGGGATCGGGCTGCACGCCGCAGCAGTATAGAGATATATACATATATATATTGGATCGGACTGCACGCCGCAGTAATATTTGTGTGGATCGTGCTGCACGCCGCAGTATTATAGTGCTTGGGCCTAGGGAGCCCCTCCGAAGTCTGTATACACCCCCAGTGAGCGCCGTCGACGTTAAATGGAGCGGGCTGCGCGCCGCAGCGGTATATGTATTGGAGCGGGCTGCACGCCGCAGCATTATACTTAATTATATCCTACTATCTACTTAAATATTTATACATTATAGACAGAGGTATGTGTCTTTATATGTTGAGATGGCCGTACACCGTAGGGGTACGAGTGAGGGTCGGATCAGAGTAAGAATCTTGTAGAGATAAATGTGGTTTGGAGATTAGAGTATTACCATAGTGATGACGTACATATGAGGGTTGCCTTAGAACTGCTAAGTGATAGCACAGGAGTTCTTACCTTCAGTCATTATTTATTATTGTTACTCACTGAGTTGAAATATACTCACCCCACTCCCCTACACTTTCGGTGCAGATCCACAGGTGCCCGAGAGCAGTTGAGACATTGTAGCTGCTGATCCTTGTCTACTTTTGCGGAGATTACGAGGTAGCTGCCAGCGTCCGCAGAGCTTGTTTTCTCCTTCTTTATCATCTTGTTGATTTCCTATTTGCCTAGACTTGGTTGTATTAGGATGCTATTCCGTAGAGGCTCAGTCTCGTGACACCACGATATGGTTGGGACCGTATTTTGTATGTCTTTACGTTTCGGTTATCACCTGATATGATCATTTACTGTTTAAGTTTAATTTGATTAATAACTGGCCGGGTTAAGGGATAATATGGTCGGGCTTGCCTAGCATTGTGTTGGGCGCCATCACGACCAGGGTTTGGGTCGTGACACGGACATACCCCAAGTCCCATATTTTTTTACGGACCCTCCGGGACCATCAAATTACGACTTCGGGTCCATTTACCAAAACAATTGACTGGATTCAAATTTATTCAACTTAATATTAAAATTGAGCATTCTTCTCGTAGAACTCATATCTAAGCCTTCCGGCTACGCGCGCAAATAGCGCACGCAAATCAAGGAAATCCCATTTAAGGTTTTCAAGGCCTCGAAAATACAGAATAGGTAAGAAAACAAATGATGACCATTTTAGGTCGTCACATCCTCCACCACTAAAACAATTGTTCATCCTCGAACGTACAAAAGAAAGAAGTACCTGAGTCGGAAAAAAGATGAGGATAATGGTTTCGCATATCAGACTCAGACTCCTAGGTCGATGCCTCGAGAGGTTGACCTCTCTATTGGACATGAACACAAGGAAATATCTTGGACCTCAACTGATGAACCTGCCAGTCTATGATAGCTATCGGCTCCTCCTCATAGGACAAATCCTTGTCCAACTGGATAGTGATGAAATCTAACACGTGGGCTGGATTCCATTATACCTCCGAAGTATGGATAGATGAAAAATTGGATGCACGGCTGATATGCTAGGCAGCAATGTGAGTCTATAAGCCACCTCTCCCACTCGATCAAGAATCTCAAACGGACCAATGTACCTAGGGCTAAGCTTGCCCTTCCCAAATCTCATCACGCCTTTCATAGGCGATACTTGGAGTAGTACCCACTTACCAACCATAAATGCCATATCTCGAACCTTGCGATCCGCATAATTATTCTGCCTAGAGTGAGCTGAATGAAGCCTATCCTGAATAATCTTGACCTTGTCCAAGGCCTCCTGAACCAAACCCATACCTAACAACCGAGCCTCTCCCGGCTCAAACCATCCAACTAGAAGTCGATACCATCTACTGTATAAAGCCTCACAAGGAGCCATCTAGATGCTCGACTAGTAGTTGTTGTCGTAGGAAAAATCCGCTAATGGCAAGAACTGATCCCAAGACCCTCCAAACTCAATCACACACACACGGAGCATATCCTCAAGAATCTAAATAGTGCGCTCGGACTGTGTGTCCATCTAGGGGTGAAATGTTATGGTCAACTCCACGCGAGTACCTAACTCCAGTTGCACGACTCTCTAGAACAATGATGTAAATTGAGTTCCTCTGTCCGAAATTGTCACGCCCCAAATCGGGGAACATGACCGGCGCCTGACCGGGTTGCCCCAGTCAAGCGGACCTGGGTGCCTTTCATTCCCACGCGTTACCCCCGTGTTGATTGTTTCTCATTAACCAAATATCTTACTAACCATGAATGATTTCACATTAAACAAATAAAACCATACGAGTGATTCATTAACAAGTTTGTAGTTTTTACAACGCCCGACATAACATAATATATACCTAAGACTGGAGTCCCACAGTTTACATGTCTACAGAGCCTCTAGGATACAAAAAGGGGAATACAATACTTGTCGGTAACAAGGCTCCGGCTATACCTTACAAAACCAAAATGAAACCTAAACAGAAGTGGCATGAACCACACAGGGCCCCAAGGAAGAAAGGGGCTCACCAAAACGGGCAGTGGAAGGAGAAGGATACTACCGCCGATGAGCTGAAGTGCCTGCTACTGATCCACCTACAATCATAACACGAATGTAGCGCCCCCGGAAAAAAGGGATGTCAGTACACTTGAATTGTACTGGTATGTATGGACAAACTTTGTCCCAAGTAAACTCAAGCCATTAAATTACATGAAAACTAATCAAGCCAGCCAACCATGTTTTCCACCTTTTACTCATTCATATAAGCCTCAACATAAGCACGTTCAAGGTCAACAAATAGAACAACAACCAATCAACCACATAAATTGCAAGTAGTCAAACATAGGGGCAATCAGTGCCCCCCAGGTTGCAAACTCTCCTGCCGTCTCCTTTCACAATTTCACATCATTGATTTTTGTATCAATTTTCAATAGCGATTTCGATCGCTTTCCATCCTTATTGCCCCTGACCACCCTTATTACCTCGGCCACCCTTATCACCCTAACCCACACCTTATTTCCTCATGTTGCGGCGCGCAACCCGATCCCACCTTACAGTTTAAAACACAACAATTTCAAACAACAGATAAGGCACTATACACCATTTCAACAAGTTCAAATAAGCAACTTGCACATTGTCTCATGTTCTCAATTACTTATCAAGCCAATACCACAACCAAGTTACAATATTTCCATAATCAAGAATATTCACACAAGTATGTTCAACAATTTTCCACAATTCAAGTGTTTCATCTCTTTCCACAAGGTGCCATATAGGCCATCATAACAATTATTCACAATTCTCTACCCAATTCAACTCTCATTTACCTTTCGGTTCATATTCCATACCACATCACTCATATTTCAACAACAACTTTGAATATCCAACGACAACATCAAGAATTTCACACAATTTGTCAAATTAATACTAACCAAACAAATTTTACACATATAGGCGATTTCACAAGAATCAAAATTAGCCATACATACCTGGTGACGAGTTTTCTTCCTTTAACATTCTATTTTATGTTTACCCAAGATATCCTACTCTTGCCGACCTTGTTCTTGAAGACTCTTACTTCTACTCACTTCTTTTTACTAGAAATCAAGTTCAATAATCATGCATGAGTGTAAAATTCTATTTTCAAAAGCTATTATATGCAAACCTTCCTTTACCCATTTTAAATCTGAAAGTTTGAGAAAATAGCTAGGGTTTTTACCTTGAAAAGATTGGGGAAGTTGAATCCTTGCCCTAGGATCCCTTGGAATTAAGTGGTTGGAACAATCTTTGAAGATGAAGAACTTCTCTCTCTAAAACCCTCTATTCTCTCTCTAATTTTGGTAAGATGATATGAGAAAATGAGGGTGAAAGGTGTTATATTAAAGAAGAGATCGGGTCAAAATGTTACAAAAATCTGGGCCGGGGCAAATCTGCGGTGCACTTTGCGACCGCAGAATCAACATGCGGTCCGCATAGTGACCGCAGAATGGCCTAAAAAATTACTCAAGCTCTGTTACGGAATGCGACCATTATGAGGTCCGCATTCTTGATCTGCGGTCGCAAAGTGCACCGCAGATTCATTATGTGATCGCATATCGACCGCATTTTCAACATGATTTTGGGAAACTTTCTGTTAAGCTTTGCGACAAGAATGCGGTCCGCATAGCAGATCTGCGGTCGCATTCTTGACCGCAAAATTGACACTTTTCTGGAAAAATGATTCTCTACATTTTTTAAATTTAAATCACTACCAAGGGTCCGAACCGCGGCGAGCAAGCTCGCCGCGAAGAATTCTACGCATTCCTAACACATTATTCGGACCATGACACTATAGCTACTATGTTTTATGCACAAAAAATTTACGGGGCCTTACAGAAATAATAGAAACTGGAAAACCATGCAGACGAAAGTTCTTCCGGATATAAATCTCTGCCAACCGCTCCAAAGAATAAGTGGTATACACATGAATGAAATGAGTGGACTTGGTCAGCCAATCCACAATGACCTAAATGGCATTAATCTTCTTCAAGGTCTATGGGATTCCAGATACGAAGTCCATGATGATGCATCCGCATTTCCACTCCGAAATCTTTATCTGATGACGCAACCCACCCAGTCGCTGGTGCTCAAACTCACATGCTGTCATTTAAGGCATCTAGACACATACCAAACTATATCTTTCTTCATCTTCCCCCACCAATAGTGCTGCCTCAAGTCCTGATACATCTTTGTGACACCCGGATAAATGGAATACCACGAACTATAGGCCTCTGCTAAAATCAACTCTCGAAGCTCATCAATCTTGGGCACACAAATCTAACACTACATCCTCAATACCCCATCATCTCCAATGGTCACATCTCTGGCATCATCATGCTGGATCTTGTCTTTAAGGACAAGCAAATGAGGGTCATCATATTGTCGCTCCCTAATACGATTAAATAGGGATAACCAGTAAACCACACAAGCTAGAACCCGACTGGGCTTTAAAAGATCCAATATTACAAATTGGCTGGCTAAGGACTGCACATCCATTGCGACACGCCTCTCTAAACCTGGTAAATATGCCAAACTCCCCAAACTCTTCGTCCGGCGACTCAAGGAGTCCACCACCACATTGGTCTTGCCTGGGTGATACAGAATAGTAATATCATAATCCTTCAGCAAATCTAACCACCACCTCTGAAGCATATTTAGATCCTTTTGCTTGAATAAGTGCTAGAAACTCCGATGGGCAATATAAATCTGACAAGGCACACCATACAAGTAATGACGCCAGATCTCTAAGGCAAGAAAAATAGCAGCTAACTCAAGGTCATGGACAGGGTAGTTCTCCTCATATATCGTCAACTATCTGGATGCGTAGGCAATCACCCTACCGTCCTGCATCAACACCGCCCAAGGCCAACTCTCGAGGCATCACAATAGACAGTATAAGACCCTGAACCGGTAGGCAACATCAAAATTAGGGATGTAGTCAAAGTTGTCTTGAGCTTCTGCAATCTCGCGTCACACTCCTCTGTCCACTATAATGGGGAACCCTTCTAGGTCAACCTAGTCATAGGGGCCACAATCGATGAAAATCCCTTCACAAATCAACGGTAGTAACCCGCCAAGCCAAGGAAATTCTAAATCTCTATAGCTGAGGAGGGTTTAGGCCAAATCTACACTGCCTCTACCTTTTCGGATAAACTCGAATGCCCTCACTCGATACCACGTGGCCTAAGAATGCCACAAAACTCATGCAAAACTCGCATTTTGAGAACTTTGCATATAAATTCATCTCTCTCAGTGTCTGAAGCACGATCCTCAGCTGCTGTTCATGATCTTCCCGACTCCGGGAAATTACCAAAATATCATTAATAAAAACAATAAAAAATGAGTTGAGATATGCTCCAAAAATACTGTGCATCAATTGCATAAAAGCAGTTGGGGCATTGGTCAACCCTAATGACATAACAAGGAACTCGTAATAACCATACTGAGTTGAAAAGGCAGTTTTCGCGATATCTGGCTCCCGAATGTTCAACTGATGGTAACCTGAGCGCACGTCAATCTTAGAAAACATATATGTGCCCTAAAGTTGGTCAAACAGATCCTCAATACAAGGTAAAGAATAACGGTTCTTCACTGTAGCCTTGATCATCTAGTGATAATCGATACCCATACGCATAGAACCATTATTTTTCTTCATAAATAAGAGAGGAGATCCCCAAGGTGAAACACTAGGGTGAATAAAGCCCTTATCAAGTAATTCCTATAATTGGTCCTTCAACTCCTTCAACTTAGGAGGAGCCATGCGATACATAGGAATGGAAATAGGTTGCATGCCTGGAAACAATGCAAAAATCAATGTCTTTATCGGGTGGCATGCCCAGGAGATCAACTGGAAACATATAAGGATAATTCCGTACCATTGGAACTGAATAAACAGAAGGGGTATCAACACTGACATCTCTCACATAAGCTAAATATGTGGCACACCCTTTATCAACCATACGCTGAACTTTAAGGAAAGAGATAACTCTACTGGGAGTGTGATATGAAGTACCACTTAACTAAGCATGCGGAATACCTGGTATAACCAGCGTCACATTCTTGGTGTGACAATCAATAATAGAAAAATGGAGCGACAACTAGTCCATGCCTAAAATAATGTAAAAATTAACCATACCGATTAACAATAAATCTGCTCTTATTTCAAAACCACAAATAGTAACCAAATACGATCGATATACACGGTCCACAACAAGAGAATCCCCCATAGGAGTAAAAAAAATAAACGGGGGCGCTCAAAGAATCCTGAGGCACAGCTAAATGTGGAGTAAACTAAGAAGACACATAAAAATAAGTAGAGCCAGGATCGCATAAAACTAATGCCTCTCTGTGACAAACCAGTATAATAACTGTAATGATGGAGTCGAAGGCAACACCCTTAGTACGAGCAGGAATAGCATAATATCTAGCCCGGTCCCTCTGTTAAGGGCAACCTCTATCTCCCGAACCTCCACCCCTAGTCGGCTGGGCTGGTGGGGTAGCAGCTAGAGTTGTGATCATGGCCTAAGAACTCTGAGGAGCATGCTATGGCTGAGCAGTCTGTGAAGATGCACCGCTACCAAGTCTGGGGCAGTCTCTAACTATGTGGCATGTATCACCACACTTGAAATAATCTCTGGGAGGACATGGCTGTGACTGAATAGGGCTAGGTCTACTGGACTGACCTCTGGAAGCACCCTACGCCGGAAGCACACTAAAAACTGGAGGTGCATAGTAAGGCTCTTGCAGTATAAGCGGAGCTGGAGCACTGTTGGCTACTGGAAGAGCTGAATGAATGGGGAAACCCACAAAAACCCTACCATGTCAACCTGCTGCTGGGGTACGGGCACCAGAATAGTGGCCCGACTCTCGAAACCTCTTGGCCTCTCTCTCCACTTGCTCCTTGGCGAGCATACCCTCGATCCTCCTAGCAATGCTCACTACCTGCTGATAAGGAATGTCCATCTCCAACTCTAGAGCCATGCTAGATTTGATGGGTGGGAGAAGACCCTCAATAAACCCGTGAAATCTCTCGCGGACTGTAGCAACCAAAGCTGGTGCATGCCTGGCCAACCTGGTATAACGGATAACATACTCTGATACGGTCATAACACCCTGGCACAAATGCTCAAACTATGCGCGCCATGCGTCCCTAAGACTCTAGATGGCAAAATCTCTCATAAACGTATCCGAGAATTGGATCCAAGTCAGTGAAACAGCCTCTACTAGACTATACATCTCATAAGTGGGCCACCAATACTAGGCGGTTCCCCGAAGCTGAAAAACAATGAAAGAAACACTGCTGGACTCCACTATGCCCATAGTACGAATAATACAGTGACACTCCTCTAGAAATCCCAAGGTATCGTCTGATGCTAATCGATTAAATACTGGGAGATCATACTTCTTGAACCTCTCAAGTCTCTGCTGCTCGTCCTTTGAAGCAGCTGACCCATCCTCGGGTTGAACTGCTACTGTAGACGGTATGGGAATAATCTCGGGAGCATGCTCAACCTGCACTCACTGCTCAGGTGTGCAGATGACGGGAGTATATGCTCCTCCCCCGGTCTGGGATGTGGTTGCAGCAAGGGGAAGCAACCCTGCCCGAACTAAGGTAGTGTACATACTCATGAACTGAGCCAAAGTCTCCTGAAGAGCTTGAGTAGTAGTGGCAGTAGTAAGTGTGCCAGGTGCCCGGGCTCCAGCTGGATCTGTTGTTGATGCCTCAGTGGTAGCTCGCATGGGTGCTCTGGTTGTACCACATGTGCGCCCACTACTTCTACCCCAGCCTCATCCTCTGACGGCTGTAGTAGAGGGCGCGGGTGCCTGATCATCTTGAGTAGCAAATGTCCTGACCATCTGTGAAAGAATGGAAGATAGAAATTTTGAATTGATGTCAAAAATGTCGCATGACAAGAAGATCAAATGAAATGAAGATTACTTACTAAACAGTTACATAGCCTCTCGTAGATAAGTACAGACGTCTCCGTACTAATCAGCGAGACTCTAATAAACCAGTCTATCTCCCGTGACTCTTATGAACCTAGATCTCTGATACGAACTTGTCACGACCCCAGTTCACCCTCCGTGAACATGTCGGATGGAACCTAGTCCCTACGACTAGATAAGCCTAACAATGCGGAAGTAATATAACTTGTGGAAATAGTTAATTAGACTAAGCAAAAATGGGAGGAAAATTGTATATATGTGTCATCTGGCATATACAACTCAAATGCGGAAGTCTACAATATCATCCCAAACCCGGAAACTCACGGGAAACATAGGTTAATAGAAATGTAATATATTGCTCTAATTCTAGAATATCTAAACAACTTTAAGAAAAGGATAGACTATCTACTGAACAACTTTAAGAAAAGGATAAACAACTTAGTAGGTGCCAAGCCTAACCTCAGTTGGGTAGTAACAAAGAAGGTCAGGGCCCTACTGAGATAAAATATGATAATAAACCTTGCAAAAGGATAAAAATTTATAGAAATGACTAATAAAATTATGAAGTACCACAAGATATACGAAGAAACACAGAGAATAAGGTAGCATAGAGTGAAACAACTCAATATTAGTACTAACAACGAGTATCTCCCAGCATACCGTCCTGTAGTCCATTTCATCAACTATCCGAGGAGCTCCCGAGATACCGTCTCGTAGTCCACCGTATGAGTATATCTGAAGGATCTCTCGGGATACCATCATATAGTCCAACTATCAATGTGCAGAGGGTGATTTATCGAGAATCTAACCCGTAGTGCAAAAGTAAATGTGCAGGGGGGTCTATTGGGAATCCAACCCGCAGTCCCGAAGTAAACAAACAAGGGGTAGCAACCGGAATCCCACATCTGTAGTCCCAATATAAATGCACAACCACAAACAAAAGATATTCAGAAATGAAGAACAAAAATACAAGCAACAGATAGTACTAGCCAAACATGCTTCACCTAGTACAGTTCAAGCAACTTAAGCAAATAGGCAATTAAAATCAACCAAACATGCTTTTCTAATCGAAGACATGTTATAATTACAAGTAGAATAAACCAAATTCGAAAGAAAACTCAATCTCAATATCTTAAATAAAAACTGCATTTTCAACAATTATCTCAAGTACGCGCTCGTCACCTCACGCGCAAGACATTCAATTACCAAATACCATATTCTAAGTGGAAAGGTCCCCCACACAAGGTTAGAGAAGCCATTTACCTCGACCGGCTCCAAAAATCAACTTGAAATCACTCTTTTGCCATAAGTATCCGATTCCAAATGGCCCAAATCTATTTTTTTAAATTACATCTCGTAAATAACATCTCAAGCAACTAATTCTACTATTTAATTTATAGGTACGACATAAATTTAGGTAATATGACCAAAACACCCCTCAGGCCAACATGGTCGAAACTCGAGGCTCAAACCAAAATCTGGTTACTTATTCCCCCACAAACCCAAATATATGATTTGTTTCTAAATCGGATATCAAATTGAGGTTCAAGTCACCAATTTTAGAAAAACCTAGATTATAACCCAAACCCCCAATTTCACCCATGAAGTCCATTGATTTTAATTGAAAAACAAGTTAAATGATGCAAATGATTGAAAGAATTAACATCACTAATGCTTGTCATTTTTGTTTTTGTTTTATTTTTTCTCTTCTTGTCTTGGCGCCGAGGGTCGATTGGAAATAACCTCCCTGCTCTATCGGGCAGGGGTAAGGCCTGCATACATATTACCCTCCCCAGACTCCACCATGTGGGACTATACTAGGTAGTTGTTGTTGTTGTTGTTGATTGAAAGAATTAAGTAAAAATTGACTTACAAATAATATGGAAGAAGTTTTGTCCTTGAAAAATCGCTTATGGGGTTTGGGTTTTGAAAGAATGGTGAACAAATGGTAAAAAAACGACTCAGTATGAAATTGCTGGGTCTCAGTTATCATAATTGCGAACTGGGGTTCACAAATGTGAATCCCGGCCAAATGTGGGAAATGCAAAGCTGGTTTCACATTTGCGAACCCCTACTAGTTCGCCAGATTTCGCATTTGCGAACATAAAGGTCGCATTTGTGATCAACCTAATTTTGCATTTGAGAGCACAAGGATCGCATTTGCTATCAGTGCCCTGAAATCCCTCGTTCACATTTACGAGAAATTGGATCGCTTTTGCGACCATATGCCTAGGTCCAAGGCTTCGCACTTGCGACTCAAAGCTCGCAATTGCGAGGCTCGTCCTCTCAAATGCGAAGATCACAGAAGAAAACATAAATTTTTACAAGTTCAAAAATGTAATCTGGCACCTATCCAAAACTCACCCGAGCCCTCGAGGCTCCAAACCAAATATGGACACAACCTCAAAAATACCCTACAGACTTACCCGTGCGATCAAATCGCCAAAATAACATCATATTGATCGAATCAAGCCTCAAAACTCATGATTTCCTCAAAATTTTCATAAAATATCAAATTCTCATTTTATGTCAAAAACACGTCAAACGACGTCTATTTTCAACCAAACTTTACAGGAAGCGCTTAAACCATATATGAGACTTGTTTCGGGCGCCAGAACCAAAATACGGGCCTGGTACTATAGTCTTTGAATCAAATTTCATTTCCAGTTTCCTTAATTATTTCCAAAAAACAATTTCGCACAAAACTTCATTCTCTCGGACTTGGGACTTCGAAATTCGATTCTGGGCATATGCCCAAGTCCCATATTTTCCTACGGATCCTCTGGGACCGCTAAATCACAGATATGTATCTAAAAGTTGATTGAAGTCAAATTTATTCACCTTAATATCAAAATTGAGCATTTTTCTCATAGAATTCATATCTAAGCCTTCCGTTTACGCGTCCGGATATGCATGCAAATCTAGGCAACCCTAGATGAGGTTTTCAAGGCCAAGGAAGAACATAATGGGTAAGAAAATAAATGGTGATGCCTTTGGGTTGTCACATTCATAAAGTTTCAGTTTCAATTAAAATACTTTAAAATCATTCACTTAGTTGTTTTCAACAGAGGCTCAATATGTAGAAGAGTGAAATCAGCAAAAATGTCATCAATGGGCGGGCAGGTATCACTCATAAATATAACCACTCAGGCAAGCCTCTCGGTCACTCGTGACTCAGCTCTTGTCACTCTGTACTCACATTCAGCACTCAGGCTCAATAATATCTCATAATAGTAATAATCATTATAACTGTTACATCGTGCATCCTGATGCATAGTTTATAGTTGACTATGCTCACTAGGGGTGTACATATATATATATATATATATATATATATATATATATATATATATATATATATATATATATATATATATATATATATATATATATATATATATATATATATATATATATATATATATATATATATATATATATATATATATATATATATATATATATATATATATATATATATATATATATATATATACGGCATGCAGCCTAATTCATGTAAGTATTGCTGCGACATACAGCCCGATCCATAATGTATATATATAATATTATCGAGGCATGCATCCCGATCCTCGCCATTAGCTCCTCAACCTCCCTCATTCATTACCCTCACATCCACTTGGGCATAACAGTGAAAATAAGGGAAAATCAGCCCAAACCACTCTCACATTTTAAGAAATAGAGTGATAAAAACCAAGTTTAAACAATAAATAGGTAAAACATGACTGAGGATGTGATTTCAAACAAATAAAGTGAGGAAAACAGTAAAACTTCTACTAAGGGTCTCAACAGGTCGACACAAGGCCCCAAACATGTCATACAACCCATAATATAGTATCAACATCTAAAATAAGTGACATCATATGATTTAAAATCAAATACTCGGCTTGATAGTCGCTACAGGATGGACCAAGTCCCAATCCCTACCGGTGCACGTCCACATGCTCATCACCTAGCATGTGTGTCCCCTCATTTAACAAAACAATACAAAATACCGGGGTTTGTACCCTCAGTTTCAAAATTTACAATGGTTACCTACCTCAAACCGAATGAATTACTACTCTGCGATGTCTTTGCCTCTCGCCTTGGCCTCAACTCACGCCGAATTTATCCAGAATTAGAATCATAACATTAGAATATGCTAAGGGAATGAAGCCCATGCGAAAATAAGCAAATTATGCCAAAAATCTCAAAATTGGCGAAACTCGCCCACCGGGCCCACATCTCAGAACTCGATAAAATTTACACCATAAGGACCCTCATCCTCCTACAAGTCTATACATACCAACAACACTGAAATTGGCGTCCAAATGACCCCTCAAATTCCCAGTTTAAGGTCTCTTAATCTCAAGCCCTAATTGCCCATTATTGCACTAATTTCTACAAATTCTCATATCTAATTATACATTTAATCACATATAAACGAGTTATAAAGTCAAGAATATTACCCCCAAATTATTCCCCTTTGGTGTCCTAAAAAATCTCTCTCAAAAGCTTCAATCCCGTTCAAGAATGGTGGAAAGATGGAGAAGGGTCGCGGATTGGGCTATTAAAACACTGCCCAGCTTTTTATAAAATTCTTTAGTGTGTTCGCGATCCATCACACGCGTTTGCATAGCACTTGCTCTCCTCCCTCTACGCGATTGCATACACCCAACCCTGTTTGCACAGAGTAACCAATCACCCCTACCACATGCGCCCACACTTTGCTTTCGCGTAAAACCCCATGCGACCAAACTGCCTTGACTCCGCTCGCTTCGCGATAGCAGACCAATCATGTTGATTGCATTGCACAATTTCTTCCGCCTCACCAATAAACCTATGTGATCGCAGCCCCACTATTGTGATGGCATATAAGAATACCAGAACCAAGAAATATTGCAGCAACAACTGTTCTTTTTATGCCAAACACACTTTGTTAACCACCCGATACACACTCGAGGCCCTCAGGACCCCAACCAAACGTACCAACATATCCCATATCATCATTCAAACTTGTTTAAACTTTCGGAACTCTCAAAATAACATCAAAACACCAAATTTGCGTCGGATTCAAGCCTAAGAATTCTAAAAACTTCCATATTCTGCTTTCGATCAAAAATGTCTATCAAACCATGTTTGAATGACCTCAAATTTTACACACACACCCTAAAATGACACAACGGACCTGGTGAAACTCCTAAAATTCCATTCTGCTCCATATATCAAAATCTCACCTATCAATTGGAAAATGCAAAAATTCTAATTTTTCCAATTCAAGCCTAAATCTACTATAGACCTCCAAAACACATTCCGATCACAATTATAAGTCCCAAATCATCTCTCGAAGCTATTTGAAACATCGGAATTCATATCCGAGCCCTTATTTTCATAAGTCAACATCCTGTTGACTTTTCCAACTTAAGCTGACTATAAAGAGACTAAGTGTCTCAAACCTTACCAAAACCTCTCTGAACCCGAACCAATCAACCCGATAACATATAATACAACTGAAGAAAGAAATAAGTAGCAGAAATGGAGAAAATGGAGTTGTAACTCATGAAACGACCGGCCGGGTCGTTACATCAAATCTCATTTTTATCAAAAATCTAGGTTTTCATCTAAACCTATGATTTTCACGATTTTTTACATGTTAATCTTTCCATAATCTATGTATTTAACTCATGTTGTGTGGAAATTACTTACTTCAAAGTGCTAGGTGAAAACCCTCTTCTAAGCTCCAAATATCCTCCAAAAGATTAAGGAAAATGAGATAATGGTCTAAGTCCCGCATTAAATTAGTTGGGCGCAGGTCTCTGATGTCGTATTTGCGACACCAGGTTTTCAAGTACGGACTCTAGGCTTCAGCTGCTAAGGTTGCAAATGCAAAGAAAGTGGCATAAATGTTAACATTGTTGTGGTAGCAACTGCGGGTCAAGTATCGCAAATGCGAATAGTGCCCTAGGTCAACCTTCTTTGCAATTGCGAAGCTCTTCTACAAAAGTGAGGCTCGCAATTGCGAACAATTTCTCTCGTTTGTGAGACCTGCAACACCAGCAATAAACACCATATAACTATAGTGTTCTTTTCATTCATCAAAACGTCTGAAACTCACCCGAACTCTCTAGGCTCCACACCCACCACCCACACAAGTCTAATAATATCATAAAACTTGCTTGATCGATCGGAACATAGAAATAACATCAAAAACCAAGGATCGGACACCAAAATGCATGGATTAACTCATGAACTTAAAAACTTCTAAAACTTTTCTATGCGTTCAATTCCTATCAAATAAACTCGGAATGAAACCAAATTTTGTGTGAAAGTCTTAAATAACATTACGGAGCTACTCCAACTTTAGGAACTGGATATCAAAAAGTCCACCCTCGGTCAAACTCTCCAAAACTTCAAATTTTTAACTTTTGGACGCACTCCCAAGTCCAGAATCACCACATGGAGCTATTTCCAAGCTTAAAATCCCAAACAGACGTCGAGAAGGCAAAAATCCTTTTCAACCCAAACTTATGGAATTTACTCAAAATGCCAACATTCACTATTAGGCGACGAAACGCTCCTGGGTCATCCAAAACCCTATCCAAATATACACCCAATTCCAAAATTATCATACAAATCTATTGGAAATATTAAATCCCAACTCCAAGGTCGTTTACTCAAAATATTGACCGAAGTCAAACTTAGACTTTTAAGCCAATGTTAAGGAACCAAGCGTTCCGATTAACTCTTTCAAATCCAGAACTAACCATACCTGCAAGTCATAAACCAGAAAAAGCACATATGTGAAGTTTTATTTAGGAGAATGGGGTTTTGGAAAGCAAAATGATCGGTCGGTCATTACATTCTCCACCTCTTAAATAAATCTTTATCTTTGAACGGGTTTAGAATTGTAACTAGAGTGCTAAATAAGTGTGGGTATCTTCTCCGCATGTCCTCCTTGACTGGTTGGCCCCTCCACTGAACGTTTATCGCAGAAATCCTCTTGGATATCAACTAGCGTTCCTTTCTAGAAACAATAGCAACTATCTCATCCTCATAACCCAATTTCTCATCTAACTGAACAGTGCTAAAGTCAAACATTTGTGACAAGTCGGCATGATAACTCTAGTGCATAGACACATAAAAAACTGGATGAACTCTTGATAGGCTGGGAGGTAAAGCGATCTCATAAGCAACCTCCCCAACTCGTCTCAACACCTAAAATGGGCTTATAAACCATGGGCTGAACTTTCCCTTCTTCCCGAATCTTACAATCCCCTTTATCAACGAAACTTTCAAAAGAACCTTCTCGTCTACCATAAATGATAAATCAAGCGCCTTTTGATCCGCGTAACTCTTCAATCTAGACTATGCTATGTGAAGCCGCTCCTGAATCAACTGTAACTTTTCCAAGGCATCGGTACCATATAGCTTAGCCTCGCCTGGATCAAACCACCCAATGGGAGAATGGCATAGCCAACCATATAAAGACTCAAACGTAGTCATCTCGATACTGGACTAATAATATTTGTTGTAAGAAAACTTGGCCAAAGGTAAGAATCGATCCCACTAACCTCTAGAGTCAATCACAAATGCTCTGAGCATGTCCTCTAGAATCTTAAATATCCACTCCCACTGTCTGTCGGTCTGTAGATGAAAGGTTGTGATGAGCTCTACATGGGTCCCCAACTCACTTCGCAAGGCTCTCCAGAAATGTGAAGTAAATTGAAGGACTCTATCTGATATGATGGAAATAGGCATACCACGCAACTAAACTATCTCTTAAATATAAATCTAGGCCAACATCTCTAAAGTATACATAGTCATAACCGGAATGAAATGTGTCGACTTGGTCAACATATCGATAATGCCCTAAACGTCCGTAAGGTCCGCGTTAACCTAACTACGAAGTCCATAGTAATGCGCTCCCACTTCCATTTTGATATAGTCATCTGCTGGAGTAGGCCACCTAGACTCTAGTGCTCATACTTAACCTGCTACCAATTCAAGCACCTAGATACGTACTCAACTATGTCTTTCTTCATCCGCCGCCACCAATAATGTTGTCTTAAGTCACGATACATCTTCGTAATACCTGGATAAATGGAATACTAAGAAATGTGTGCCTCTTTTTGAATATTCCTTCTCAAGCCATAAACATTAGGAGCAAATAGATGACCATGGATTTGTAGAACACCATCTTTGCTGATAGAAACCTCCTTCGCACCACTCTATAGTACCGTCTCTAAGAGGACAATCCAATGCGGGTCATTAAACTGTCGAGCCTTTATATGCTCCAATAGTGCAGACTAAGCAACAATGCATTAAAGAACTCGGTTGGGCTCTAAAATATCCAACCAAAAGTCTGTTAGCCAATGACTAAATGTCCAAAGCTAGTGGCCTCCCATTTGCTAAAATAAATGACAATCTACCCATACACTCCACCTTTCTTCTGAAAACATCTGCAACGACATTCGCCTTTCCCATATGATAAAGAATGGTGATGTCATAGTCCTTCAGTAACCCAAGCCATCTGCGCTGCCTCAAATTGAGATCCTTCTACTTGAAAAAAGTCTATAAGTTGCGATGATATGTGTAACCCTCACGTGATACCCATAAAGATAATGCTACAGATCTTAAGAGCATGAACAATCGCAGCTAACTCTAGATTGTACACAGGGCAATTCTTCTCATGAATATTTAGTTGATATGAAGCATATGCAATAACTCGCCCTTCCTACATTACTACATAACCCAAGCCAATGCATGAAGCATCACAATTAATTGTATACATCCTTGAATTGGAGGGAACACTAGGACTAGTGTTGGAGTCAAAGTTGACTTGAGCTTCTGAAAGTTTGCCTCACAATAATCGGACGAACAGAACACAATATTCTTATGGCTCAACCTAGTCAAAGGTACTGGAATGGATGAAAATCGCTCCACAAACTGACGATAATAACATGCTTACTCTAGGAAGCTCCTGATTTGAGTCACCAAAGTGGGACGAGGCCAACTTTGAACTGCCTCAATCTTCTTGGTATTTACCTTAAAACTCTTGCAGGATACAACATGCCCCGAAAATGCCACAGAATCTAACCAAAACTCACACTTAGAGAACTTAGCAAATAGTTTTTGTTCTCCCAAGGTCTTAAGCACCGCTCTTAAGTGCTGCTCGTGCTCCTCCACACTACGCTAGTAGAAAAAGATGTCATCAATGAAGACAATGACAAACAAATCAATATAAGGCCAGAATACACTATTTATCAAATCTATAAACGTCGCTGGTGCATTGGTCAAGCCAAAGGAAATCACCAGAAACTCAAATGTCCATATCTAGTACAAAAAGTGGTTTTCGGAACATCTGAGTCCCGAATCTTCAACTGGTGGTACCTTGATCTCAAGTCAATCTTAGAGAACACCCTATTACCCTGCAACTAGTCAAAAAATCATCAAAACGCAGAAATAGGTACTTGTTCTTGATGATGACCTTTTTCAACTAGCGGTAATCAACGCAGATCCACATGATCCCATTTCTTCATCACAAATAATATCGGTGCACCCTAACGTGATACACTTGGTCTGACGTACCCTTTAGCTAGCACCTCCTTAAGCTGGTCCTTTAACTCTTTCAGAGACATATGGTATGGTGGGATAGATATAGGATGGGTACCTGGAGCCAAGTCAGTAGAGAAATCAATGTCACGATCTTGTCGCATGCCTAGAAGGTCAGAAAGAAACACATCGGTGAACTCCCGGACTACCAATATTGAACCAATTACCGAAGACTCTACGATGGTATCTCGAACATAAGCTAGATCGGCCAAACAACCCTTCTCGACCATATGACGAGCCTTCATAAAAGAGATAATCCGACTAGATGTACTAACTAATGAACCCTTCCACTCCAATCTAGACTACTCTAGCATCAATAAAGTAAAAGTCCTAGCATTACAATCAAGGATGGCGTGATATAAGGATAACCAGTCCATGCCTAGGATGACTTCAAAGTCGGTCATATAATGTAATAGAAGGTCCTCTCTAGTCTGATAATAATAAAATGTGACTACATAGGACTGGTATATCTGATCCGCAACAACATAATTGCCCATATGAGTCGACACATATATTAGAGTACTCAAGGACTCACGAGCAATATCTAGGAAATGAAGAAACATAGATGAAACATATGAACAAATATACCCTAGTCAAATAAAACTGAAGCATCGCTAATGCAAACAAAACTAATACATGTGATCATGTCATCTGAGGCTACTATATTTGGCCTAGCCGAAAAAGCATAAAACCTGACTAGAGCGATGGTTGGCAGGCCTCTACCTCACTAAACAGTAGCTGGCTAAACTCCCACGCCTGGTCACCACCTCTAGGATGGCCCCTACCCGCCTATCGTCCACCTCTTGGCGACTGGACAAGTGGTTCTATAATCCTGCGCTGCGGGGGCTACAGCAATACCTTGCCTCGAAGCCTAGGGTAGAATCTATGTACTCGAAATACCCTCTCGATGTGGTGATCTACTGCCCTGAAGTCTAACCCTGATGGCCTAAAGACCCACTAGAAGAACCCTAAATAGCTAGAGGGCGGTATGAAATATCTGGCATGGCACTGAAGTAAGAGCTGGAAGAACCTTGATGGCCTGAGTACCCACTAGAAGAACCCTGAATGGGTGGTGGGCAGCAAGAACTCTCTGGCATAGCGTTGAAACAGCGTCACTTCGGAGCACCCTAAGGAGGTGGCGGTGCTACATATATGGGCTAGGTAGGCTGACCCCTCCCAAACTCACCCTGTCCCTTTACTGAGGTACCTCTAAACTCCCCAAAATAATGGACCCTCTTGTCCCTGTGCATCTACTCTCTACCTCTCAAACGGTAACCCTTAATTCTCTGAGCTATCTAGACTACTAGATAATAAGAAGTCCCTCTCTCAACTTCCCGAGCAATAGTAGCTTGAATACCTGGGTGCAACCCCGCAACAAATCTCTGCGCTCTCGCTGCATCAGTAGGTAGTATCATAAGTGCATGGCGAGACAACTCAAAGAATCTCACCTTATAATCGGTCACAGACATCTGACCCTACTGGAGCTGCTCAAATTGAAACTGCAACTCTTCCCTCTTAAAGAATGAAATATAACAATCCAAGAATAGACATGTAAACTAGTCCAAGTCATGGGAGAACAACCTACTGGTCCGCCAAGAAGATAAGACTGCTACCACCTACGGTATGTACCTTCCAACTGGAAAGAAGTGAAATCCACCCCATGGGACTCTTATATCTTCAGTTTGTGCAATCTGTCCCTGTACCAATCAGAAGCCCTTTGGATTCTCATGTCGCTCACCTTCGAAGGTAGGAGGGTGTAGCCTAATCCATCTATCCAATAGCTTCTACGGTACACCGTTTGTAGCGAGTCTAGGCTCAGGTGCAGCTGTTGCAACTGGCTGTGTTTCGTCGATGGGTAGTGCACCCAAGGTTTGATATATGGCAACTGCATGCCCCATAGCCTGGGAAGTAGGGGTCTATTCTCCCTCTCCCGCCTGAGATGTGGCTAGGTCCACAGGAAATAAACTAGCCTAAGTCATATTATCCATGAACCGCATCATACAACCATGACCTCCTGAATGCTCGGTGCTGACATGAAATCTACCGGGATTGGTTCTGCCGCGGGCACCTCTCTGTGATCCTTAATGATAGGATCATCTATTGGATTTGCTGGTGGTGCTACTGGGGAAACCCTAGGGCGTCCTCTTCCCTTACCTTGGGTCGGTGCCTTCCCTTGACCTCAGCCTCAGCCTCTAACAATATGGGGAGTAGCTCTTCCCTCGTCCGGAACATCTGTTGTACGCGTCCTCACCATTTGAGAGAGAATAGAAGAAAGAAACTTAGTATACCATCAAATACATGATATAAGATGAATAAAGAGTAGTTTCCTAACACACTATAGCCTCTCGAAGATAAGAACAGATGGCTTCCACTGAACCGCAAGACTATTAGGTCTACCAAAAACTTGTGAGACCTACGTGAACCTAGTGCTCAGATTTTATATTAACACAATGCTAGGTTATCATTGAGCCCAACACAATTGCTAAACATGTCAACAATAAATTATCTAGTGATTTTCCATTTTTAATGAGTTTTTCAGATAGCTAACTTCCCTTAAATTTAAAGAATTTAATTAATAACGGGTAATAAAGTGATAAAGACTAAATTAATTAAATGAAATCACAACCATAGAAACACAAACCAAAATCATAAGTCCGTTAGTGTGTGCCAAGATCCGATGTCACAAGTGTTTGAGCATTCTAGTGGAATATACAAAAGAGTATTAGTCTACGGTCTGAAATGAAATAGATTGAAAGTATAAAAAAATGAAGACTTCAGTTGCTGCCGTACGGCTAGGAAAGGAAGCTCTTCGTGAATCTCGTAGCGTGCCCCTAACTGGTAACTAGATATACTTGCCTCGGATCCTATACAATTAAGTATAGAAGTGTAGCATGAGTACATAAATAATATATACCCAGTATGTATCTAGTCTAACCTCGAAGAAGTAGTGACGAGGGATCGATTTTGATACTTACTATAGGCTAAGAATAATATATTAAAATTTTATACTTAGCATGGATTACACAAATAATACTAAAATCTCAATAATAGGAAATAATGAATTCTTCTTTCATAAATTTTAAATCCCATGTTTAGTTTCATCCTGTAACAGTTTGCATTTCAAGACAATCAATTATGAATAGTTCCAACGAATTATCTTGCAAAAATTATGTCGGGGATGCATGGCCCGATCTAGCATAAAATTCTAATTGTTCACTATCGAGGATCGAACGACACGAACCATAAATACATCTATCTACTATTGAGGCGTTTAGCTACCTCCACAAATCGAAATTATTGAAATAAAACACAAGTTATTATTTATAGTCAAGTGTTCCATTTCACAACTACAAGTAAGTAAATTTAACCTTTTACAGTGCTCTTATCAACTTTCAATATGACTTAAGCAATTAAATCAATAGGTAGGGGAATAAACATTTCAGGTACAATATGATATGGGTCCTAAACTACCCGAACAATAGCATAATTAATAGCTACATAAAGACTCTCGTCAGCTCGTACGTACGTAGCCCCACACATAGGAGCACATATTAGTTATAATTCACGTATGGGGTAAATTCCCTCTTAGAAAATTAGATAAGAGACTTACCTCGCCTCAAAGCCTACTTCCCGGTTCAATATAGTGCCTAAAGCCTCAATTGGTGCCAAATCAATCCAAAATTAATCAAATAGTATATAAACTAATCAATACATACTTAAAAGTTCGTATATCAACCACTTAAGAGGTTACCCAACCTTAAATGTAAGATTCTTAAAATTTACCCCCGGACCTACGTGCCCGGATTTCGGAAAATTTTGAAGAAAGTTGTTACCTATAACCCATGAACTCAAATGTATGATTTTTACTAAATTCCATAATCAATTTCGTGGTCAAGTCTCATTTTTATAAAAAACCTAGATTTTCATCTAAACCCTTGATTTTCACTAATTTTTACATGTTAATCTACCCATAATTATGTATTTAAATTATGTTATGTGGAAATTAATTACCTCAAAGTGCTAGGTGAAAACGAACTTCCAAAAGATACTGCCTAAGAGATGAAGAAAAGTGAGATAACTTGTCTAACTCCCGCATTAAATGAGTTTGGCACATGCCTCTAATGTTGCATTTGCGATACTAGATTCGCAAATGCAACAAATCTCTCGCAAATGCGAAACCTAGGCTTCAGCTGTTGAGATTGCAAATGCGACGAGTCGATAATGCGGCTTAAGTGTCACAAATGAGAACATTGCCTCAGATCGAGCTTCTTTGCCATTGTGAATCTCTTCTCGCAAATGAGAGGCTCGTAAATCCGAACAATTTTTCACATTTGCACGACTTGCAACACCACTAATAAACACTAGAAAACTGGACTGTTTTTCTCATTCATTCGAACGTCCGAAACTCACCCGAGACCTCGGGGCTCCACACCTACCACCCACAAAGGCCTAAAAATATCATTAAAATATGTTCACGCGATTAAAACACCGAATATCATCAAAAACTACGAATCGGATGCCAAAACACATAGATTAACTCATGAACTCAAAAACTTCTAAAACTCTTCTGCGCGTCCGGTTCCTATCAAATAAACTCGGAATGACGTGAAATGTTACGTGAAAGTCTTAATGATATTACGCACCTACTCCAACTTTCAGAACTGTAATCCTAATCCGATATCAAAAAGTCCATCCTCGGTCAAACTTTCCAAAAACTTCAAAGTCCTAACTTTTGCCAAATGACCCCAAAACAACCAAGGAATCTCAAAATCTACTTTTGGACGCGCTCCCAATTTTTGAATCACCATTCAGATCTATTCCCAGGATCAGAACCCCAAACGAACGTCTAGAATGTAAAAATCTATTTAAACCCTAACTTATGGAATCTGCTCAAAAAGCCAACTTTCGCTATTAGGCGTTGAAACGCTCCCAGGTCATCAAAAATCCGATCCCAATATATGCCAAAGTCCATAATTATCATACTAACCTACTGGAATTTTCAAGTCTCGATTCCGAGGTCGTTCACTCAAAATATTGACCGAAGTCAAACTTAGACTTTTAAGGCAACCTTAAGGAACCGAGTGTTCCGATTTCATCCGAAGCCTTCGAGATCCCAAACTAACAATTCCTAAAAATTATAAAATAGCAAACGCACGTACGAAATGTCTTATTTAGGGTATCGGGTTTCTAGAAAGCAAAACGACTGGTTGGATCGTTATACGAACTGATTGCTTATTACCTTATTGGTATTGGATTATCAGGGTAATGGATCGTAAAGAAATTTGATATTTTATAATTAACGACCTAACGATTTGGGAGTGGATTACTCAATTTTATTAACGCATAAACCGTTAACCAGTTAAATATTTTTATTTATATTTTATCCTTATATATCTAAACTTGTTACTACATTGTTGCATAAGTAGTTGTATATAGAATGATTGAACTGTTTGTAGCTAATGGCAGTCGTCTTTATCTTCTCATTAATTATGAGTAGACACGAATTGAAGTCCTCTTCGGGCCATTTTACTTAAGTGGGGTTTGTTTCATTACTTCACTTACAATTAGAATTTGAAGTTCGTCTGTAAGTGGGGCTTTCTAATTGTTTTGTAGATAACAATGTTACTGCTATTGATTGTTCAAAAACTAATAAAGACAGTTTGAACTATGCATTTAGCCGTTTGTTATTGATTGTTTAAAAATATTCTATTTGGTTTAGCCCATAAACTGTCCAATAATCCTTAATCTGATACCGATCTGTCCGTTGTCTTATTGGATGTCTATCGGACTATTACATTTATAATTCGATAACCGATAAGCAAAACTATTAAATATAATTATCTGCTCGATCTGTCCGATAAACACTCCTCGTCCAAGTGTTATTGAATTTATGTAGTTTGAGAGAAAAAGAAAGAGCGTAAGTTTTGAATTTGTTTATATCTTTACAAATGGATTGGATCAGGTCAGATTGAGTATATGGGTGGGTTTCTAAAATTTAAGATCAGATCGGGTCAAATTGAGTATATGGGTAGGTTTCTATAATTTGTTTGTGTGTATATTATTTTAAATGATCCAAAAATATAAAAAAAGTCTATGTGGACAGTCAAGTCAGCATTTTTCACCTGAAAAATCAATAAATCTAAGTGAATGACCATCATAATATAATAAAAATAGATGAGTGATTTTGTTGTTACAAATAAAAGAAATATATTTTTTTTCACAAATTTATATAATTCAAATGACTATTTGAGTAATGAACTCCTAGGATAAAGAACAATGATGGTTATGTGTGTGAGAGAAAGGGGCAGACAGGGTATATTAAAATATTTTTAGAACTAATACAAGTATATGAATCCGTATTACTACTTGTTAGCACTTTCTTTTAATAAAAAGTTCATGTAAAATATTTATCTTAGTCTGTTACTTTAACATCAAAAGGAATAGATCAATCTTTAAAAAGGACTAATTCTACTTTTATCTTAGAATTTACTTTCAAGTTCTTGGACCAAACTTTTTCATAAGATCGAAAAGTTCTTTGATTTTGTATTCATTTACATCCTAATCAATAACATGTTCATAAAGGGAACAATCAATATCAGTAGGCGAATTTTTACCACAATAAATAAAACAAAAAGAAAAATTAAAAGAGCATGAACAACTTCTTTCGTTACGGTTACATTTCAATTATTCCTCAGAGAAAATCTAAATTTGAATAGGGAAACAAGTTAAAAACAACGTGAAACACATAGATGCAAAACAACGGAAAAATCTTAAAAAGAAAGTAGATAATTGAACTCTACAAGAAAAGAGCTTAAATGCTAGTGGCTCTTCACCAACCAACCTGAAAATAGAAAATGAAATTTGTCAAAATTACTTGACATGTTTTACACATAGATCTCACATTGTTACATTCTCCAAATTTTCTTTTTTCTAGTTGAAGATCCCTCTGCTGATCCATTCTGTGATAATGCAGTCAATACCTATTTCCCTGAACCTGAAATTAAAAATCAAGAAAAGGAAATCACATATCAATTTTTAATTTTGAAGTCATTGTTGAGATAACTTATTGCGATTTAACTTATATACACTAAAAATGTAAAAAACATTATACTATTAGTGCATTTTAACATGTTGTTACACGTAACATGCTTTACTTTTCAAGTTTATAGAAGTTAGACTATTCTAGTTGCTGAATTGAACTTACATCAAAGCCAATAAGTGATCTGCAATAATTAGTCTGAGTAGTAAGAACACTGCAATTTGATCCACATTCACTATCTTTAATTGAAATGTTTGATCTATCAAGCTTGATAGACCACGGGTACTGGTAATTTTGAGCTGTGGAACCAACATGAGAAGATGATCTCTGCATTCTAACAGCCCTTGGCACATTTCTCCCTTCGATTGATGGCCTTCGTCTACTTGGTTGCCTCTCGAATGATTCAGGACGTTGTTTTGGTGCACTGTGAGATCGAGCTTTAGCCATCGAGGACTTAGTATTTGCCATGTAACTAGGATAAAATGGATACTCATTGTAGAGGGATTCTGGTTCTGCATACTCTGAACGAGCATAGGAAAATGGGATTTTTGATGGATCTGGTTTTGACATTGCACTGTAGTATTGAGGGCTGCTTTGGGCTGTGCCATATGAGTATTCCTCAAAATGGCCACTGCAGGCTCTTGGACTGTTATCTGTTATAGCTGATGGTGCTGGAGAGATGTGTTGATATTCTTGATTTGAGTATGCTTTGTGTGTTGAAAATCTGTGTTCTGTTCTTTCCGTTTGACCTTGGTTCGAGTAGCTATTTCTACTCTTTGTGCTACCCTTTGATTCACCAATATCCATTTCTACAATCTTGATGTCTTCTTCATAATCCTATGATTCACATTGCCAAAAGGAGCATTAAACAAAAGTGTTACAAAATCCTATGCCACATTCATCTTAGTTCTCTTTGTTTTAGTCAAATATAATTGATGCAGAGACTTCATGATATCATTATGTTTTCAAGAAACAGTCTTAGAATTTCAATGGAAGGAAAAATAAAATGTGAAACATACTTGATATGAGTGCCTAAATTTGTTGTCCTGTGTAGATTTTCTGTGGACAGATTGCCTTGAATTGTTTGGATTTTCATCTTCAGCCATTCTTAATCTTTGGGCTCGAGCTCTAGCTTGAACAGTTACCAATGCTTGCATACATCTAAGAGTGGCAGCGGCCTGTTTCCTCACCAAATGTCCTCTCACCAAAGCCTGCAACTTTACTAGTCCTTTTAGTGCATTCAGCGCTTTTCTTGCCTGCATAGAAGTACCAATGGAACAGTTTCATAAAAGTCTAATCTTGGTAGTTAGATCACAAAGAATTCTCATGATTAATTTGGAAATTTTTTAAGAAGTTAGAGAATTAGTTTTACCAAATAACCGCGGAAAACAGACTGAATTTTGACAGCTGCAGGCTCCTCAAGTGCAGAGGCTCTAGCAGCTGCAGTGAGTTGGATCGCTGCTGCTGCCGCCTTGGCAGCGGCTGCAGCTGCATCAGCAGCTGCTGCTGTGGCAGCAGCCACAGCCATGGCATGTTTCTTATGATCGTTTTCTGAATCAAGCAATTCTTGTTTTGCTGGTGGTGGTGGGGTGGTGGAGATGATATCAGTGGCATTCAAATCCCTGTGACCTGGTGGAGTGGCTGATGACCTCCTGAAACTCCACCTCTTCTTTTCTTTAGAAGTTGTTGAAGGGACTGAAATTGGTGTTGTTGGTTGCTCATTGCTAGTAGTAGAGATTTGAAGATGATTACTTGTATTCTTCTCTCCTTCTAATTTGTCTTTCTCTTTATCTTTTTTCCCTGTCAAGAAACTCTTTATCCACCTACCTGTTTTCCCCATCCTTTTCACAATCTTCTAAACTAACAATGCATCTTGAAAAAAGCAAAAAAAGAGAGATATCTTGGTAGATGGATTGATAGAAAGCAACCACTGAAATGTATATTTTGAACTTCTTTCTTGATATGTCTCTATCTTCTTCAATGAATGATCAGCAGCTTTCAGTACCAATTTAGTCCTTTTAATTGAAGCAAGAATTCAATGTATATGTCTAGGTGTACTTAACTGTTGCATTATATCCTCTATGCTTTGCTGTATTTACCACTTATAAAAGTACTAACATGATCAAGTTATTGTCTTGATTCTCTCTTCTTCTTTTTTTTTTCTTTTTTTTTTTCTGGAAGAATATAGGTCATATGAGGAAAAGAAACAGCACAGAAACTCCCTGTTGAAGCCAAGATGCAAACTTGTGGGGAGCTTATGGAATATATTCTTTACCCATTGGTGGATATTTCTTTCCCCTCACCAACTTTTACCCTTTTCAAAATGCACCCATTATTAGGGGTTTAGATCAGGATAATTTGGTAACTTCAATTTATTTATATACTCCTGACTGATGGCTACAGTTATTCTATGAAAAGCCATGTGAAAAAAAAGTCAATGAACATGCAAAATCCTTGTAAAATACTCTAGTCAAGATTGGAAGTAAGTGCTACCCCACTAGGTTGTGTTGCTTGGAGAGGGGTAAGGTATTTGCCTCAGGCTATGATTAACTTTTGTGCATTGTTAATTTAGTTCTTTTTACACCATCATAGTTAAATAGATCCTTTAACTAGTATTTTCTTTATTTCAATTTAGATAACATACTTTTTTTATTACTTTATTTAAAAAAGAATGACATATTTTTATAACTAAAAATAAATTAACTTTAAATTGTTTATTTTATCCATTTTATCTTTAATGTAAAAAAAATTTAATAACACAAATGGCCCCACAAAACTTTTACCCATTAAACTTTTATGACCAAATGTTTCAAAGGTTATTTGTTTTTTATTAAATTCCATGCCGAATTAAACTATTCCATTTAAATTGAAACGGATGTAATAAATAACTGGTATAACTAAATAACTTATAAAATATAGTAGATAAATTACACAGATAATATAAAAAGTATATAATTTTAATGTATACTCGCTCTGTTTTAATTTATGAGAATATGTTTGACAGAGCACATAGCTTAAGAAAAAATGATGACTTTTGGAATCTGTGATCCTAAACAAGTTGAAAAGGGGTCAGAGTATTTGTGTAGTTATAAAAACTTCTCGTAAAGGGTAGAATTATAAATTTAAACTAATTTATTTTCAAGTTTAAAAATAATTCATTCTTTTTTAAACAGATCAAAAAATTTTTAGTCGTGGATTTGTTTAATGAGGCAAAGAGCCATATATAGGGACCTACAAATTGGGATGGGTGCCCAATTGAATCAGCACATGGTCATCCTTTTCCAGATGTTGGGGTGGACACTTTCAGTGTCATTTTCATCCCATACTTCATGATCCAAGGTAGGTCACTTTTTTACTAAAAATAAAAGACAATCCAAGTATTTTTTTTTCCAAGATAATTCTTCACTGAAATAAAAACTTCTGGTTACTGCAATAATGTATCTGAGAATTGTACGCAGAAATAATGACCCACAGAAGCTTTAATAGAAATAGACAGTGGAAGGAATAGTTTATGGTAAGGAGTAATGGATAGCAGTCGGTGAGCAGACAATTTCATTAATGTGGAAAATAGAGCCCTGAATGGACTTCTTGAAGACCAGCGGCTCATGCCATGAATTAGATGTTGAATGATTAATGTCTGGCTCCATCTGTTTCATGCTATTGATACGTTTAAGGGGTCAAGTAATTTTTTTTTCATTAATTATGATTAAACTTAATTACGTTCAATACCTCATAAAGGGTGAAAAGTGCATGTTTTGAGTATATTTGTATGTTAATTCTTGCATTAGTTGCGGTAGTTCACACCGCTTTTGAAGTAAAAATATCCTCATTACGCGCTTCGTATGTGTAGAAACAAACTTATACGAAAAAGATCAAATAGGAGAAAAATTGGTAAAGAAAGAGCTAAGAGAAAAGTCTCGGACTGGAGCATAAGAAACCAGAAAAATTCCGGACAGCAAAGCGAGGTTCACTTCGCCAGACTGGGACCGAAGCAGAAAATAACCAGCTTCTCCTATCAAAATTAGAGAAGGAAAATCCTCCTTATACAAACCCTGGTCACAATAAATACATCCTAAAACATGATTTTGAGGGGATACTACTTTGGAAGGAGAGAAGACTTTTGGGAGGCAAGAACACGTTAGGAGCAAGAAGGAGAATGATTCAACTTCACATTTTTTCCTCTTTCTTTTTTTTTTTTTTTTCATTTGGTTATGAATTCTAGTATTATAGTTTTGCATACTATTATGAATAGTTAATTTGTTATCTAGAGTTTTGATAGAAAATTTTGGAGGATGAATTCTTGTTATGTTTTTATATAATTGAGCTGCTGGATTTCTCCACTTGTTCAACTACGTGTTTGTCGTTATTGATTGAATAGCCATCAATTAACTGTTCCTATTTAGTATGTACTGCTCGATCGATCGATCGATCGATCGATCGAGAGAGAGAGAGAGAGAGAGAGAGAGAGAGAGAGAGAGAGTACGTATTTAGATAGTTGTTGAACAACATCACTCCTAACGTATGAGAGAGATCAATACGGAGGGTTTAAAGGCATGATTAGAGATAACGAAATTTTGGTGCGATCGTAGTGAGTGGTAAATTAATGACAGCTAGTGTAGTTCGAGAGAATACATCTGGTAAATTATGGTAGTTGCTAGAGAGTAGATACAACATCCAAAGTACTCACGGTCGTAGAGATACTTAGGCGAAATTTATAAAAGACACAGCGGGAAGGATTCCGATAATTGGAGAAATCATAACTTTAGACCTCCATAATCTTGTCTCCAATCTTTATCTTTGTTAATTGATAGTTTTACTACTTTTTAGATTTTTTAGTTAATTAGAAAAAAAATTATAATCTTTATAATTAGGATGTTGTTTGGACTTGTGTTTCTTAACAATACTGAACAATTGTAGGTAAGCTTTAGTTCTCTTTGGAATTTGAGTCCGAACTTTTAGACCGGATTATATTTGTGACGACCGCATATTCTTTTTAGGACTAGAGTTGTACGTGATCAAATTCTGACGCCGGTGCTGGGGCTTAGAGATGGAGCATTTGAACTAAGTATTTTCTTCATGATCTTTGTCATTACATGTCTTAAAAATATGCGTGGCTTTCTTTTGACACCGAGGCTCATCTTTTTACTCTTGTTATTAATTCTCATGTGCTTAAAAAATCACTCAGTGAATTGGTGGATCACACACTTGGTGACAGTGACAGGGGCATGCCTGACTATATTGAGTTGCTTTAACCTGCGAGTCGGGTCCTAGCCGTCCTGAGTGAGTCATGTGCATTGTGTGTAGTGAGATTTTAGTGTACTTGGTGCCATCCTTGCTAGTCTGGAACTTGCCCCATATGTGAGTCAAAGCAAATTGATTAAATCTTGTAAGTTTGGGAAGTGATATAGGCTTTCTTTAATGGACTATTTAGCCTATTTGACTACCAGTGCTAATACTATCCGTCATCACCCCTTTTGAGGATATAGACATGTTCTTTGGTGACCACATTACAAGCCGAATCACATTTGTTCTTAATCGAATCTTATTAAACCTTTACCTCTGAAAGCACTTAAATAGCCAGAATGAAAAAAATAGATTACGTAGCTTTTGAATGAAATCATAGAAAGACCTAAAAGGTGCACTTGTGTATTAATAAATAAAAAGTACTAGCCAAATACCAGTTAAGTAGAGTAAAAAAAATAAACGAATAACACCTCTATATATTTGTTTGGGCTAGTAAATATCTATATGTTGATGTGATTAATGAAGAAAGACATAAATGTATATGGTTTCATGGCAAGACATCGAATTGGTCATGATAATAAGGTGCTTAAAAGTGAAGTGTAGTGTATTAAAGGGCTTAGGAGGGTTAGTCACTATTTCTCAAATATATTCTTCTCGTCCCTTAGCGTACATTATAACCTATAAAGTCCTACTTGATCCTAGACTTTGCAAGCTTAAATGAGAAGAGACTTATACTACGGGCAACCCAATGGTATAAATTTGTGTGGCATAAGAGTTTTTTTGTGAGAGTGAGAAATTTTTCCCGATTTCAGAGTCCTTAAATTATACTTGAACTTATATTTGAGTGTGTGGACCACTTTCTCTTTGTGGTTTGTTGGTGAGGGCACATAATTTGTAATGAATCAGTAAAAACCTTAATTTTTGAGTTGGCATAAGGAGCGAGTTATAGTGTGAAATATATTAGAGTCAAGGTTTGAGATAAGGATGTTAGAAAGAGGTACATGAATATTTAAATGATCTTGGCATGAGTTTAAAACTTGAGGAACGGTATGAAGAGAGCGC
>JASVEL010003546.1:0-130611 GCA_032618575.1 Nicotiana noctiflora
ATGTACCTATAACCATGAATGCTAAATAGGTTTTTGGCTTTCCAGTGAATCACTCAACATGAAATTGATTGTAACCCATGCCTGCTTAATGTTTAATTAACACTGTACCACTTGAAATTGAGTTTGTAAGTCTGATTAATTAAAATTCAACATTATCCAACTCCTTTTCTGAATTCTGATTAGTTGATAAACATATTTGGTTTCATGTGTTTATGTGTGCAATTGCATGTTAAAATGGCTAGGTTTGCAATAGTTTGATGTTAAGTATGAACACTGTTGATGTCTATTATGCTTAGGAGGATTGGTTATAGCTCTTAGTACTAAGTTCCATGAAAGTGGTTAGTTTTTAAATAGGATAAAACACTGAAAATGCATAATTAGGCTATAAGTTAAATAATTGGCTTAAGAATGGTCAACCTTGCAAAGGGTTGACCAATTCTATAAGCCCTAACACACAGCTCACTGTTAACAGTGGCTGGTTGTGCAAAAGGGGCTATGTCTGCAAATGCAGACTAGCCCAGGCTCTCTTTAGAGCCCTGAGCATGAAATGGCCAAACCTGCAAATGGTTTTGGGCCCAAATGTTCAGTAATTGGCCTTAATAGCCAAAGCCAAGTCTCAACTTGAGACTGGCTAAGTTTTAAATAGTTTAAACATAATAATAAAGCAGGCTAGTCCTGCAATTAGCTTTAATTTGTAATAACTTGGTCTTAATTGATTGGAATTAGTTTAAATAGGCTAAAACTAAAATAGTTCTTTAAAGTAGAAGTGGCCAGCCCTTAAATACTAATGCCAGGGCTGGCTATTAGTTAAATAAGTCCAAAGAAGCTGAAAATCTAACCTAGGTAAGCTGGTAAATCAGCAGTGCCCTTAGGGGCACAATTGGGAATTAAAAAGGTAGAATAGTAAATAGTTAGAACTTAGGAGGGTAATTGAGACACTTATGCTCCCGATTTCTGCAATTTTGCAGAGGTTTAGGGGTATAATGGTCTCCTAAAAATGGGAAATCTGTAAAAATCTCAAACCCCTAAGGTCATACTAGTAAAAACCCATAAAAAGGAATCTTTAGAACCTTCCAGCACATGCTGGAAAGATTTCTGGTAACTGAAATGGGGCTTAAGTATAGAATTGATAATTTTAGGAGGGAGAGAAGTGGGATTAATCCCATACTTCCTCCCCAAGTCTTCAGCCCTAAAAATAACTATAAATACCTCTAAGAATGGGGCTGAATGGGGGGTTCCATTGGAGAGAAATCTGAAAACACACCTAAGCTGAAATTCATACAAAAGCTTGAGAGATAAAAATAGCAATAGAGTAATAGGATTTTCTGGAATTTTCGAGTTAGAACTTGTTGGTTTTTATTGGTTTTGCTGGGTTCTTCTGCTCGGATTTTGCTGGGTTTCCTGCTTTGCTGATTGCTGTTTGGTCTCAGTCATTTGGCATTCTAATCTTCCTGTTGCATTGCTCTGAGTTGATTGCTGTTACTTACCTGCTTATCCCTAGACTCATTGGATTTTCGTTTGTTAATTCAGGTACACTACTCTATACTTGAAGCTGTAATCCCAAGTTGAGTCAATGACATGAAGATCCTTTTAGTTTATATATTGTGTAACTCATTTGTATTACTATCTTGATAGCTTAACAGTGTAGAGATAGTATAGAATACAATGGTACAAAAACAGAAACAAAAGCCTTGTAATAAGTAGTGATGCAGCGGTAGTATAGTCATAGTAATACATTACACCTAGTTTAAATAGAAAAAACTTAAAACATAAGTAAACAAATCATGATATCAAATAGCTAATAACTACTGTTTCATAGAGAATGCCGTAAATCAACACAACTTAGCTAATGTAATAGATCTACACTTGAACATGGAGTAGCAAACATTAGATAGTGATTCTTGCATAATTGAATTGATAATCTAATAAGTGAGGTAAGCCGTATTTAAAATCAGTGGTTTAATTATGATAAGGTCTTTGAGCCATTTAGATAAAAGTATTCGAATTATAACCATGAATGTTTGGGATTGTTTAAACTATGATCATGTAATTAGCTTATTTGGAAATCAATAACTGGGTAGTGAAATAGCTCAATTAGAATCGGATTTGTGATGTTGATAGGTCTAGTTCACCATAAAACTTGTATATAATCTTAATCCTGTTTGCAATCTTGCTTTAATAATCTGTAGGTAATTAGTTTAATTGTTCTTCAAGCCTCTTTTATAATCCGAACCGTCTTTCTCAGATTTAGTACTGACCTAAAATAAAAAGTGTAAAAAGAAGAAGAAGCAATCTATTAGTTCTAGTTTGTAGCCTGGTAAATTGATGTATTGGCTTACCTTTACTGAATGAATAAAAGTGATGTGATTTCATTTCCAATTCTGAGTATTTGTTCCTTTATGAAACCTGTATCATATCTTCTGTTATTACAATCTGGTTTGGGCCCAATGTATAGCGTGGGCCTAAACTACCCTTCGAAATTGTTTGGTTCATTGATCGATAACCTGAAGGCCGCCTGTTCTTTAGGGCTTGAACTGGCCCATTACTGATCCAGCCAAGCGAAGAGAAGACCAGGCCCAATAAATAATATGAATTCGACGGGCCTGGATTATTATAGTATTAGCAATATGAATGAGGCAAAAGCAATGTACAAGCAAATGTAGTTAAACAAAAATAGGACCGGAATTTAATAAATTGAATTGGGACGAGCCTCGCCCGAATAACACCGGGGCCCCTATTTAGCAATAAGATAATATAGTAGAATCGGAGAGGTTAATAGCGAATTTCATAACCTCTCCCAAAGTTTAAAAGCCGATATAGACTATCTTAAGGCACGATTTTAATATACCTTCCTATGAATGAGTGTGCACCTGGTGCGACTCAAATCCAAATCTCGGTAAAACTGAAATATACCAAAAGTCATAGGCGTACTGGTTGCGGTATGACTCGAGGTGTGTTTTCGCGATACCGCAAATTCCTAAAAATAATATTTTAAAAGCACATTATGTTGTTAAAATCTATAATTGAGTCAAACAAAAATCAAGAACGACAGTGGAGCGACCGTGCTAAAACCACGGAATCCGGGAGTGCCTAACACCTTCTCCCGGGTTAACAGAGTTCCTTATCCGGACCTCTGCTTCGCATACATTTTAAGAGTCAAAATTCCTCGGATTCGGGATTAACCGGTGACTTGGGACACCATTGTCATTCCCAAGTGGCGACTCGATTAATCTCTAATAAAATCCCGAACCGATTGTCCTTTAAATGGAAAAACTCCTTCCCTTACGCTATTTTATCCGCTTCGGGTAATTGAGCGTCGGGGTATACCCTACAAGTGTATTTATACGCTTTAAGTGTTGTGGGGTAGTAAAAAGGGAGGTGTGACACCTTGTCCCCAGTTTTGAAGTTACGCTCTATGATGTTTTGGTCGTGAATCTGCTTCATCCACTCTTTATACGGTCTAGTGCTCTCAAAGGCCAGATACCGGAATTATTCCAACTCGTGCAACCCGATCATTCTAGATTTCCCCCGCTTCATCCCAGCTGAGATTCAATTGCTTCAGTGTCCACCATGATTTGTGCACTAGTTCCACAGGTAGATGACAAGCTTTTCCAAACACCAATTTGTATGGTGACATGCCGATTGGTGTCTTGAATGCTGTCCTGTAAGCCCATAATGCATCATCAAGCTTCCTGGACCAGTCGGTCCTCGTGACGTTCACTGTTTTTGTTAATACACTCTTTATCTCCCTGTTGGAGACCTCAACTTGCCCGCTGGTCTGTGGGTGATACGGAGTGGCAACTCGGTGTTTCACATCATATTTGGCCAATAATTTCTCAAAGGCCCGGTTGCAAAAGTGTGTGCCCCCATCACTGATGATAGCCCTTGGAGTCCCGAAACGGGTGAAAATGTTTTTCTTCAGAAATCCCACCACCACCTTAGCATCATTGGTGGGTAATGCTACAGCTTCCACCCATTTGGACACATAGTCTACCGCAACAAGTATGTACTTATTGCCGTATGAGCTGACAAAGGGCCCCATGAAGTCTATTCCCCAGACATCAAACACTTCCACTTGCTGGATTAGGTTCATTGGCATTTCATGACGCCGGGAGATGTTTCCGGTGCGTTGACATTTGTTGCAACCCTTCACCCACAAGTGCGCATCTTTAAACACCGTTGGCCAATAGAAACCGGCCTCAAGTATCGGCTGTTCGCACTCCTCCAAAGTGACCACCATATGCTGAAGCGTGACATGCCTGCAAAACAGAAGATTGTTCTATCTCGGGGACGCATCTCCGGATCATGTTATCGAGACATATCCTAAACAAATACTATTCATCCCAATAATAAAGCTGGCTTTCACGAAAAAAATCTTTCCCTCTGGACCGACGAGAGGTCGTGAGGAACAATACTGCTAGCCAGGTAATTTGCATAATCTGCATACCGTGGCGCTTCAAGGAGAGTGGTGGTGAGCAGCTGCTCGTCTGGAAAGATTTCTAGAATTTCCCCACTCTCTTTGACAATTTCAGCTCCTTCAAGTCGTGACAAATGATCAGCGACTTGATTTTCGGTGCCCTTTCTATCACGAATTTTAAGGTCGAACTCTTGGAGAAGCAGCACCCAACGAATTATGCACGGCTTAGAGTCTTTTCTATCAATTAAGTATCTTAAATATGCATGGTCAGTGTATACAATTACCTTGGATCCTATGAGATAGGACCGGAATTTGTCAAACGCGAACACGACCGCAAACATCTCCTTTTCCGTCACTGTGTAGTTTAGTTGTGCTCCACTCAAGGTCCTACTAGCATAGTATATTGGATGCATCAGCTTGTCTTTCCTTTGGCCAAGCACTGCCCCCACTGCGTAATCACTTGCATCGCACATTAGCTCAAACGGTTGCTCCCAGTCGGGGGCAATGATGATGAGTGTTGTGACCAACCTCTTCTTCAGTTCCTCAAAAGCAATCCTGCATTCATCAGAAAAAACAAAGGGGTGATCGTTTTCAAGTAACTTACAGAGAGAGTTTGATATTTTGGAGAAGTCTTTGATGAACCTCCGGTAAAAACTGGCATGTCCAAAAAGCTTCTAATGGCCTTGATAGATGTTGGTAGAGGCAACTTTGCAATGACATCAACTTTAGCTCGGTCTACCTCAATACCTTTGCTTGAAACCCGGTGCCCTAATACTATACCTTCTTGTACCATAAAATGGCACTTCTCCCAGTTTAGCACTAAGTTTGTCTCCATGCATCGTTTCAGCACTCTTGTTAGATTGACAAGGCATTCATCAAATGAATTCCCTACCACTGAGAAATCATCCATGAACACCTCCATAATGTCTTCCACCATGTCGGTGAAAATAGCCATCATGTACCTTTGGAATGAGGCAGGTGCATTGCATAGTCCGAATGACATCCTCCTAAAGGCAAAAATGCCATATGGGCATGTGAAGGGGTTCTTCTCTCTATCCTCGGGGGCTATGGAGATTTGGTTGTACCCCGAGTATCCATCCAGAAAACAGAAGTGTGACCTCCCTGCCAACCTGTCAAGCATCTGATTAATGAAGGAAAGTGGGAAGTGGTCTTTGCGGGTGGCTAGATTCAGCTTCCTGTAGTCCATGCATATTCTCCACCCCGTGACGGTTCTAGTTGAGATCAACTCATTATTCTCGTTTTTCACCACCGTCATGCCACCTTTCTTTGGCACACATTGAACTGGGCTAACCCAGCTACTATCAGAGATTGGGAAAATAATATCCGCGTCTAGCCACTTGATTACCTCTTTCTTCACCACTTCCTTCATGTTTGGGTTCAGCCTTCTTTGATGTTCCCTGGAAGGTTTGTGTCCCTCTTCCAGGAGAATCTTATGCATGCAATATGCGGGGCTGATCCCCTTTATGTTTGCCATGGTCCACCCAATGGCAGTCTTGCATTCTTTTAGTACCTGTATAAGCTTTTGAGCCTGCACATCTAACAAACTAGATGAGATAATAACAGGTAAAGTGGAGTTAGGACCTAGAAATTCATACCTGAGATGAGATGGTAGTGGTTTAAGCTCCAGCTTTGGTGGCTCTTCTATGGATGGCTTTGCATGAGGGGTCTCTCCTTTCTCTAAATGTAGAGGCTCGAATTCAAGCTCTCTCTCCCAAAACCCCTTGCCTTCCAGAGATAGTACCCATTCTGCTAGACTTTCACCATTTATATCTTCTAAGTTCATTAGGCATGCTTGAAGTGGATCTTCAATGGTCAACTCTGCATCGTCTGTCTCCACTATCACATCAACCGCATCAATAAGAGAGCAATTCGCGAACTCACTAGGGCGCCTCATAGATTTTTGCACATTAAATATGATCTCCTTATCATTTAACCTCATCTTGAGTTCCCCAGTCTCAGAATCAATCAAAGCTTTCCTGGTGGCTAGGAATGGTCTTCCTAAGATTATATAATTTACCTTAAAGCTTGGAAAAAAAGTAACTAAACAAAATAAAATTTATTTGTTTATGTATGTGAATAAAAGGCTTAATCAATATAAATAGAATAACAAAATTCTTATTAAAGCGATGCGCCTTTTTATTCGGTATTTGTGGCTAGAGGAAGATATACGAATTACATAATGAATTGCATCCGCAACCTCTAAGGGTGTGTTTGGTATGAATGAAAATATTTTCTGAAAAATGTTTTCCAATTTTTCCATGTTTGGTTGGCTTAAATGTTTTGGAAAATATTTTCCTTATCAATTCATTTTCCTCCAATTGGAGGAAAATATTTTCCTTATCAAAAGAAGGGAAAATATTTTCCAAAGCTCCTTCTTAACCTTTATCACCCTCACCAATCCACCACACACCCTCTCCAAAAAAAGTTTTTTTTTTATTTTATTTATTTATTTTTTTTTAAAATATAAATTTCAGTTTTTCCATCCACCCTACTACCCCTCCACCACCACCCACCGAAAAAAAATATTTTTTTACCTTAATTTTTTTTTTGCAATTTCAAATTTCTATTTTTTCATTTTTTTGCACCACGCAGCCCCCACCCCTACCCCCTAGGGTGAGGAGAGTTGCATAAAAAATATTTTTCTAAATAAAACTATTTTCTACTCTCTAACCAAACAATAGAAAATATTTTCCGGAAAATATTTTCCACTTACCAACCAAACAAGAGAAAATAAGTGATAAAACCACTCATTTTTCTTAAAAATATTTTCTAGAAAAATATTTTTCTTTATACCAAACACATCATAAATCATGGATCCGCCTTGATAATGAAGCTTGTAATCCGCTAGCAAGCATAAGGAAACCAATGCCTCCTCCGAGACGCAAGTCATGTTGACTATTTACTGAATGTTTTTTAGTTATTAATATATATATTTTGTGTTCGCTAAAAATAAAAGGTAAAAGAGAAAAGGAAATAGTAGTAAGAAAGTTTATCGTTATTTGCATAATATCAGAGAAACGATGAATGTAATTTATCTTATCATATGATATTCCTGTTCTCCTTGAGCCAAGAGATGTTCCCAGTCCACCTTCATTTTCTTTCCTCGTACTTTAGACTAGTAATGTTGAGATGTCATCAAGATAGCTAAATATATAAAAACTTACTGAAAAGTGTTAAAAAAATACACTTGATTCAATTATGCAAAAGTTTCACCGCTTGTATCATAACAAAACTTTGTTGTAACATTAGCCTTTGGAAAAATACCGTTCTGGTTGTGTTTTTTTAAAAATACTTTTGGAGACATATGTTTGATCTAGAAATAAAATAATTGCGCTATTCCATTTTATACATATTGAAGTAGTATTAATATTTGTATAGTCATTCTTCGACCAAGAATTCAAATATTTTTTAAATATTTTGAATGGTTTATATTTTTGACTTAGTAATGCTTTTTACGTGTGTCGTATCTTACGTAAATGTTGTCTAAATCCATACAGATAATCAAGAAATTCCATCCTAGTATTTCGAATTTTCCCACATAAATGAAGTAAAAAAATAATAGTATATAATAATAATGATAATAATAATAATAATAATAATAATAATAATATTATTATTATTATTATTATTTCTATAATTAAAAAGCATGAAAGGTGGATAACTCAAATAACTCTAATCACCAAAATTTTGCTTTAGTGATTCAACCCGACCAAGGCCATTTCTTGGAATTGAATGTTGTTGTTTGGGATTTTATCTTAGGTCCCACGAGTCACTATCTATCTTTTTATGTTAGGTTGTAATATAATTGTATACGGTAGAAATCAGAGAATTCGATTTCGAAGACTTAATTGTACTGTGAACCTGAGTTCTGAAGCTCGAAGTAAGAATCAAGCCAAGCTCGGAGGAGCTCACCTCGAGAAGTAAATCGGGGACCCATCATGACCTGTCTCAAGGGCAGCCCAATTTCAAAGACACTCAAGAAAATGCGGGGATTTCTCAAGGATACGTGGGTCAGGACATAGATTATAGGATAAAATTTGTACAAAATAGTACAAGTCCGTACTAGGTCGTTATACAACTGTACCAATAGAATTCTTTACCATAATTGAAAATGTTTTGTATTTAAGGTTTTTCCCTCCTATATAAATGGGATCCAAATAATTTGTAAAGGGCATCTCATTCACTGCAACAAACATTCTACTCCGCTTTTTTTGTTTACTGTGCTCAATAATTGTTGTTCAACTTTATTATCTTTGCTTTGTTGTTCATACTTTATTGGCTCTTAACTCACCTCGAGGACCCCGAGATAATCGAGGTCAATATCCTCATTGCTCTAACAACACTACTGTTCATCAATTCTTCTTGCTTAATCTTAATATTACTTATATACGCACTGGCATTAGAATAAATCACATATCTTTAAAATTATAAATTATCTTTAATCGTAACTCACATTTTCGACTATACAATAATATTACTTCATGCTTTAAGGTTAGAATGATTTATCGCCCACTTGATTGAGTGATTATATTTGCTTTAGGGATTTTTATTATTTTATTTCAAACAAGTATCTGCATGACTCCAGTCTTGGTAATTCAGAAGGGGTAAAAAGTAAAAAGCTAATTTTGCAGTTTTGTGCAAAGGTTTTCGTTTCTTGAAGCTTTTGGACTGCAAGAGAAGATGACACCAGAATAGCAGGATGATGAGTTACTCAGTTTATGCCACCCACGCCTTTCTAGCAAATGTCCTTATTAGTCTCATTCAAGATTAACATTTCAAGTTATATTTTCTTGCATAGAAATTGATTGATCATATCATTCTTAGAATATGGATACAATAAGGGTCAATACTGAACATTTATTGACAAAAAATCGTAAAATTAACATAAGGAAAAAAAATATTAAGAGTTTCTCGTTTTGTTTTAGTTTATGTGAACCTATTTTCTTTTTGGTCTATTCCAAAAAAAATAGTTCATTTATAAATTTGGTAACAATTTGATTTAAACTTATAATTTTATCTTTAATAAAAAAAATTTATAACCATACAAATACTCAACGTACTTTTTGACTTGGTTAGGACCAAAAATTTCAAAAGTTTTTATTTTTTCTTAATCTCAATATCCAGTTAAACAAGTCACATAAATTAAAACGGAAGGAGTACAAGTTTGTTGCTACAAATTTGTTGATCAAAATTCAAAACTAAGTAATTATTACTCTTCATCCTGTATATTGGATAACTTGGATTAACTTGTATGCTCAGCCTTATCTAATTTCATTTATGTCCTTAACATTCTAGTCTAATCTCTCAACCTGAATGATCATAGTATAACAACAATAACAATAACAATCCAGTAAAATTTTACTAGTGGAATTTGAGGAGGGTGAAGTGTACGCAAATCTTATTCCAACCAAAGAAATAAAAAAACTGTTTCCAAGAGACTATCGACTCAAGAAGACAAAAAGATAAAGAATTAGTGATCATAGTATATATCTAAATATTAGGACAATTGTTACTGTAATATGATTGAACATTGACCTGCCGTTTGACGAATAATTTTCCATATCAAAAGTAATCAAAGTAACACAAAATGTCCTCAAAAAAACTGAAAAATGGCGAAGAATAGTGGAGTGTATGATTAGGCGAATACAAAAATGTCAGTAAGATAAATAAGAAAATGTTGGGGTAAGAGGTGGGCAAAAGGACTGGGTTTTTTATTCTCAACATTTGGGGAGTGTGCCGACAGCAGCCAGCGTGTGACTTTCCTTTTTCCTTCAACACCTATCCCCCCTACAATCTCTACATTTTGGTACTTCTTTTATTGTACGGCTGGCTCCGCTGCAGTAGGTGTCGTTAATTTCCTCTTACTGGTTTTCACTCTGAGGAGTCGTTTGGTACCATATATAAGAAGTTATAAGGGTGATATAATAATTTAATATTATCTTAATACTCTGTTTGGTAAGCAAATTAAGTGTAAATTATTCCGTTGTTAATTTTAATACTGGTATAACTTATACCTCATAAAAGGTGGGGTAATTAACACTGGTAAAACTTATACCTTCCTCTTAGAAATTATTCAATTGTCATTCTTAATACAACATACCAAACAATGAATAAACAACAATCCCAGCACAACAAATCTCAGCATAACTTATCCCATTATAACTTATACTGGTATAACTCATATTCCAACCAAACGACTCCTTATTATGCACTTGGCAGAAGTATTATATCATCCAATTAATTTAGATTCATGTAGCATTTTTTTTATTAAATTTTTTATTCGGTGTATGGTATTTGTGTTAGGACTCTGAAATCTGGATTCAGCTGTGTAAGGCTTATTAAAAAACGCTTATTATCAGAATATTTGTATTCTCAAACTATGAACTTGTGATTTTTGACTAAGGATAAAAACAATCTTATTCATCCACCGCAATTTAATGTTATTCATGTTGCATTATGGATTAATAATAGAAGAAGGCTGTTTCGTTGAAAGTTTTGAGAAGTCAATCAAGACATCTAAAGAATTTAACAGTATAAGAAGAGTGTTACATTTTCATCTACTGAAAAGATGAAACCCCCTTTCCAATCGAAGCTGACAAACAATTTTTCGGAACCTCGTGTATGTCATCCATGAGTTAAACTTTTCAGTGGAGAATGAGATCCTCATAATCAGGTTTCGAATTTGAGCTCTTGATCTGGACAAATTATAAGAAGATGTGCTTTTCTCTTAAATAGGCCACGTACACGACGGTCAAGTAATAAAGTAATTTTAAAATTGGATGTCGAACTCCAAAGACTTAGATTAATCGTTAGCTAAGCAAACTAAAACAACTTAATGTTTAGAGCCGTCAAAATGGGCTTGGCCCGTGAGGCCATCCTAACCCAGCCCGCTATTTGGGTAGGTCTGGGTTGGAATTTTTTTAGCCCATTTAAAATTGAGGCTTTTAAGCCCGGTCCAAGTCAGCTCTCTGGCCCTTGAGGCTTGATTGAGGCTGGGCCTGGGCTGGCCCGTGGGCCAAAAATTAATTAAATTCAAATTGAAATATTTTTAAAAAGTAAAAACTAAAACAATTATTAACTATAATCCCCATTTTTCAACCTTAGATTGCTCATCTACCATACCATATCAACTAGAATTATATTTTGGATATGCATATAGTATGACGAGATTAGTTATTCTTTTGCTTCATTAATAACGAACTAGGAAAGCTTTAAGTCAATAATTTTTTTTCCAAAAGAAAATATTATTTTAACTAGCCAATGATCAATTAGGTTACTTTAATATAGTATTAATTATTAAATTTCTATTCACCATAGAAAAACGTCAAGTTTTAATACCCAAAGAAAATTGACAACACTAAATAATTTCATGAATATTAAAACTTTATGGGCTATAATAATGAAATCAACAAATAATGTTAAACCTAAATTGAAAAACCTTAATATATAAACTTATTTAAACAATTCCTGAAACCTAAGGAAGTGAAAGAAAAGTACTAAAAAAAATATTTATGTAACATTAAAAAAAGAAGAGCTAGAGATAAAGAAAATTTATATTTCAAATTACGAGATTCCTTGTCAAATATAAAGATTCTTGTACACTCTAAATAAACAAAAGTTATTCATATGATTAATGGATTATGTCACGAAAAAATATCTAAAGATTTGGAGAAAAAGGGTCGGCCCGCCCTAGCCCGTAGCCCTCTTAGGGTTGGGCTGGGCTAGTCATTTTAAGGCCCATATAGATAGAGGGCCAGCTCGTCCTAACCGATCAAATTTAAAAGCTCATAAGGCTTGGGCTGGGCTAGCCCATTTTGACAGCTGTATTAATGTCCAAGATGATCAAAAGTTAACATTTCTATTACAATTAATACTGTATTACCAAGGAGATATAAATTCCAGGATTATGGTCTATTTATTAATCCTATTGAATTCGTAAGTTACATCTGTTAATTCGAATTATCTATGGTTGCTAGTTGATCGAATCGTTTATATAAATAGCATGTTCCCACAATACTATCTGTCTTTCCATACTATATCAACCATATATTTCTATGATATTGAATCAATCTATCATGAATGAATATATTATGATATTCAACTAAGCAAGACTGTTAGGTATATTTCTATCCTAACCGTAAATCTTTCCCCAAGCCACGAGTTTAGACACAAGCTCTCTCTAATTCAACTCTAATCTAAACATGGCTTTCCAAGCATAGAATACATAGTAATAGAACCCAATTATTGTCTGAACAATTAAGTAATTATGCACAGAATTAAAGAAGCAACCAAAGATAATAACTCGAACTAACGGTAATATAATTAATAAACTTCAATATTCATGACAAACATCACCCTAGAATGCAAAGTTTAGCTCCACGTAGATATGGTAACAAAGCAACAATTTATATAAAGAAACATAAAAATTGCTAAGTTTGATAGAAGGATGATGGGATCTGATGAATTCTGGCCTCCACAACGGCTCTGTGCTCTCCCTAGGTCTAAAGCTTGTCAAAAGGTCATTAAAATAGCGTTTTTACATGTATTTAATGTTGGGCCAATACGAAATCTCCTTTTCCTAGCCGAAATAAAAAAACTTTCAAACTTATTATTTTTCATGCATCACATTGTGCGTCACCCAGTGCATAGCTCAGGCCAAAAAAAAAATCAGTCTCTAAACTTTGCAAATTTCTGACACACTAATCCGTCGCACTGTGCCTCACACAGTGCTTACCACTAGTGCATTTCTTTAGCAGTTGCTTCTTCCTTGAATTTTAACATTCAGAATTGATCATCTACCCCCAAACACGATCAAAGCTTAATCCTTAAGGCTTTTACTTAGGATTCAAAGCTTGAAATAGCTCGAATTCGTTCCATAACATCCACATAGCATGGAATCACTCCTACAAAAGTATAAAATATACAATTAGTGCAAAACACTAGTGAGTAAAGCTCATAATAAATTAAAGTGTAGTAAGTTAGAGTGCAACAAGCGACTAAACTACACAGTTATACAATATTATCAACACCCCACACATAAACCATTGCTCTTCCTCGAGCAATCAAACTACACTTTATATAGACATGGCATTTTACATAATTCTCCCAGTTCATCATACCAAGAATATTTAAAATAGACTAAGCATAAGTGTGTAACATATTCACCTAAGATTTCACTCACAAGTATCACGTATTATTCATAACTCACTCATTTACCCTAACATAGAGTTTAGTGACACCTTCATGAATCAAGTGCCCTCATACAACAAAGAAAAGTAGTTCCACACACAATCAAATTTAAGAACAATCAGGAACTCAAAATAGAAAGAATTCTCTCTTTCTCAGAAATAATATTCATATGCCACAAAATATGCACCACAGGATTTCCTGTAGTGTACGACTCTACTAATCGAGCTCATTTAGTCTACAATTAAGTTTAACTTTATTTGGTTGTAATGTAGGGTGCGAGACGGGTAGGACACATTAGATATAAGAGTAACTACCTCCCTAAGCACTTTAATACATACACTTCCACATTTGAAGCCCTACACTTATGTCAAACCATAACTCCACCTTCACATTAATATATATAAATTCCCTACTTATTTAAGTATAATTACATCAAGAGTCACCACTATCAAGAAATATTTTTCACAGAAATACAACTATTTTTTCTTTCTTTTTCAATTCAAGCGGCTCTTACTTTTTCAAAATAGTACATCTTTCTCCTTATTTCATTAGTTCCGCTCAAAAGCCAAACAAGTCACCCCATACTTTAACTTTTAGAAAGTTCATTACAATTCAAATGCTCATGAGAGGTGCAAAGGTTCAAATAGATTGTTAATTCAAACAAATGGGTACGACTTATAATGTGATTACCAAAGAAATAGGATTACATGCTCAAAGGATTAACTACGATACAAAAGAATTAGGCAGGTAATATATATATATATATATATATATATATATATATATATATATATATATATATATGGATCAACAAAGAAACACATATATCACATCCAAGTCTTAACAAAACTACTTTTTCGCTTTGCAAACATACGGGACAAGTTCTAGAAATACAATGCATAGAATAAAACAAAAATCTCACACACACATGGCACATAACTCATTCAACATTGGACTCATCAAGACACTCTAGTCAAAGCAGTTAGGCAAAGTTAAGATAATACAATTTAAGGTACTTATACAAGAGTTAGAAACTGAGCTTAAGCGTCACAACCAAAGTACTCACCATTCTCAAGGCTTAACAAACTCAAGAGATATTGTTTCAACTCAATTCATATCACAATGGCACCTACTTCCAAAAAAATAAAACTAACTACACCTTGTTCAAACAAGATCCTTAAAAAAGAACCGCGACACAAGGAAAAACCAAGGGAAAATTACTACACTACCTACAAAGAAAATCTTTTTTCCCTTTTTAAGACTTAAATCCCTCAAGAGATTTGTTTTGGAGATCTATCATCGGGTAAAGTGCATTGTTTCTCCTTTGTAGGAGCTACTAAAATACGACACAACTATGAAAATAAAAATAAGAAGTTAATATTTTCTAACATATTACTACTAATGATCTAGAGAAATTCAGCAACCCCATACCTAAAGAAGTGTAGTGTCTCCAATGCACAAATTAAGCAAAAATAATAACAAGGGCGGATTAGAAACTCCCAGAAAGGTTAACGGCTACTCAGACTTCCACCAGTTATGTCTTTTGTATGGGCACCCAACACTTAGTTCTCACCATCTAGCTTGCTTTAGCACACTTCCTCTGTCTTTGCTCCATATGCTTATTATCCTTCAAAACAAAAATAGACACTACAACTATAATAAGATAAAAATAAAAATAAAACAAAGCAGTAAGGCTGGATTGCCTCCCAACAAGCGCCTGATTTAACATCACTGCACGACTTGAAGTACTTTATGTTTTTGGCTTCAAGCTTTTTTCTATGCTCGCGGGTGGTGGGAAAAATATAATAGGGTCAAGTAACCAATTTCGCATTATATACTTCTTGATCTTTAGATGAGGTATGTAATTATGTCTCCGTGGCACGATAAATTCCAGAATATAAGCACATTGTTCCTCATCTGTTGACTCCTTCAAAGGCTCGAATGACTTGATTCCCACATCATCATCTAAACATAATGTTGAAATATGGATGAAATGTTGACCAATGTATCATAACTCAAGAATTATATCACTATTTACATCCTCATATGTACACACACTAGTGTCATCATACATAATATTATCTACTTTCTTATATGACTCTAGAACACTCTTCTCAACATTGACATCCTCAAGAAAAATATGGTCAAATGCTTGGTATTCTCGTTTTAGCTCCTCAATTTGGTTTACAAGATTTTTTTTCCAGTTTCACACAACTCATCATTAAATTATTTGGCGTTGAACGCATTAACCTTTTCACTCAGGTCTGCATCCAAGTTTTGCAAGGCCAAGCCAAACTTATCTATTTCTTGTGCAAGATCAACTCTCTCATTTGACACATCATTCAACAACTTTCTTAGAAGATGTATCGTTTTGCATATTTTCTTAATCGTGAATATTTGTTCCAATACCAATCCTTACTCATATATTTAAATTCAGACCTCCCAGAGTTAGGTCATGACAAGCCCAGAAAGACGGACCATAAAAGTCTTCCATCAACCAAATGTCTTCATCAATAACCTTACATCCGGATATTTCATTTCTAGATGTCATGTTTGATAACTATGAACACACTAAAAGAATAATCACATTGTTATAAAAATAAAAATATTTACAATAATAAAAATAAACGAAACCTATAAAGATAAGAGTAAAAGTCAAATCTAGAAAAATAACTAAATAAGAAAATTTAAAACTTGAACAGAAATTTATTAAAAGCTTAACTTAGATAAACTATAAATAACTAAGTCCCTTGCAACAATGCCAAAAACGTGTTGGTTCCCCAAATACACGTAAGTACACGTGGCCGTCAAGTAAAAAAGTGACTCGAAAGTCAGACGTCAAACCCATAGAGACATAGATTAACCGTTAACTACACAAAGTAAAATCAACTTAATGTTCAAGATGATCAAAAATTTAAATTTTCTATTACAACTACTATTTACGAAATTTAAACACATAACCAAGAGAGATATAGATTTTAGGGTTGTGGTCGATTTATTGAATTTGTAAGTTATGTATGTCAATCCGAATTATCTATGATTGCTAGTTGACCGTATTATTTATATAAACAACATTTCCCACAATAATATCCATATATCCATAATATATCAACCTTATATTCATATGGTCTAGAATTTATCATGAACGAAATTTACACGGGATTCAACTAAGAAAGACTGTTAGGTATATTCCTATCTTGACCGCGAAATCTTTCCACGAGCCACGGGTTCAGAAACAAGCGCTCTCTAATGCTACTCTAATCTAAACATGGTTTTCCCAAGCATAGCATAGATAGTAAATAGAACTCAACTGCTAGGCAAACAATTAAGCAATTATACACAGAATTAAAAAAACAACCAAAGATGATTACTCGAATTAACGGTAATATAATTAATAAAATCCAATATTCATGACAATCACAACCCGATAATGCGAAGTTTAGCTCCACATAGACATGGTAGCAAAATAACAATTTATCCAAAGAAACGTAAATATTGATAAGTTTGATGGAAGAACGATGGAATCTGATCCTTTTCGGCCTCCACGGAGGCTCCATGCTCTCCATAGGTCTAAAGTATGTCAAAGGTCCCCAAGACAATATTTTACATGTATTTATACCAAGTATGGTTGGGCCAAGATGAAATCTCATTTTCCTAGTTGAAATAGGAAAACTTGCAAACTTATTACTTTTCATGCGTCGCCCAGTGCGTAGCACCAATTCTCTTTCTTGTCAGACCAAAAATACCTAGTCTCTCAACTTCAAAAATTTCTAACAAAAAATTGTACTAATGCGTCGCACTGTGCTTCGCACAAGTGTATTTCTTCAGTAGTTGCTTCTTCCTTGAATTTTGACTTTCAAAATTGATCCTTGACCCCCAAACACAATCCCGACTTAGTCCCTTGGGTACTTAGATTTCAAAACTCCAAATAGTTTGAATTCGTCCATAACATCTACATAGCTCAGAATCACTCCTACAAGGTATAAAACACGTAATTGGTGCAAAATACTAGCGAATGAAGCTCAATTCAATTAACATATAGCAAATTAAAGTGCAATAAGTGACTAAAATATATAATTATAACTTATTATAAATGAATTTCGATACCAATTGATTAAACGAAAAAGAGTTCAACTTCTTCTAGTGGATTGTAATATCTATTAAAATCCATAGTTAAGTGGGACAATAAAAGTGGGAATAACGAAGATGCTACCCTTGATAATAAGTGGGAATCTCGTTGATCCTAATGATGATTCCAATTTTTGCACAACAAAATTGTTTACTTTAGTAATAAAGTAAGCATTTATAATCCAATGATAAGATTTAAACATATCTAAGCAAAACGACCATCATTCAAAGCAAGGCCCATCATTTGCTTTAGTTCTTGGATTAAGGCACCTCTTTTAATTATGGCGATGCCCCATCTAAACCTATGCAAATACAAACCCAACAATAATGGCGCACTTTTAAAAATGTTTCTGGAATATAAAGTGAAGAATTAAAGAGAGGAAAATCTAACTAAATATTTTAAATAATTTTTTAACCAGCCACTATCTGGACCAAAATAAGGAAAATAAAAGGAACGTCTATTGTTGGTTAGTTAAACGTTACATAGTAATTATATTATATTGATGTTGGTCACAGAAATGTGAAAATTTACATATATTTTTCTTGTAACTAAACGTTACGGTCAGTTAGTTAAACATTACATAGCAATCTTTATATTTCATTCTTTGATTGGTAAATGTCACGCAGCTCAATATAAATCTGATGGATCAATCACTCAAAAGGTTTGGTTTCGACTATTTGGAAAACTAAAAAAAAAAAAAAAAAAGATGATGGAAAACAAGAATGGACCGATTAAATTCCTTATTATACATAGTTAAGTCTAGCAGCTAAGATACCACCAAGCCGCCAAATCTAACAATCTCGATATTGACAATAATTCGAAAGCTTAAAAAGATTCATGAAATAAGTCCTATAGTTAAGATATGAAAATATATAGGTCCTCTTTCAGCTACAAGTCTTCCCGATTAAATATGTCATCACTGTATACGATTAAAACGGAGCTTATCCGATTTTGCTATTTGACCGAGGCTAGGGAAGGTTGACCTCATGATGGATCAGACCGAGGTACGAGGATAAGGCATCAAGTTCGAGGACCGAGATACCTATCGAGGATCGAGGCCAGTCGTGATCGAGATCAAATGAGACGGACATCGAGCAAAGTATAATAACAGAAAGGAGAGATATCCATGACTAGCCGAAGGCCATGGCATAAATCTCGAAGCAGATCAAATCAAGGGCAGTTATTTGGTTAATTATGGGATTTGCTTCCGTAATTAGGTTTGTACCATAACTAGGATTCCTCTGCTACATAAAGAGGGAGTTAATCATTTTGGTACCATCTTACATTCAAGCATATCACAGCAATATAATACTTTCTGGTTCATATTGTTGTTCATTAGTTAGTTTGTTTCTTAACTGCTTTAGGCATCGATCAGTTCGTGGGCACTTAAGCTCGAGGGCTGAATCACGTTTCAAGATTGGTTTGTTGTATCTCATTGTTAATCTTTGCGTTTATATATTGGTATTACATGAAATTTCATATCCTTAAAACAACATTGTAAGTTTAATTGTTATTCAATTTTTAGGGTAAACAGTTTGACGCCCATTGTGGGGTTAAGGATAATAGTGATTGCTTGGTATTCACTTTCATAACATACACTACTTTACGCTTGTTCTTGTGAGTGTTTCTTTATTTCAGGATCAACATATCTAACTCGCAGGCGATACCCACTCACGCCGATGACATCCTCAATTTTCATGGAGATAACGATTATGTGTCTGTCTGAAGGATCAAAGAGCCTCACACTGGCCACGAGGGAGTACCAATCACAGACCCCGTCGATGTCAGTTCACATGTTGCCCTAAACGCAAATCTGGACATTGATCCTGGAAATAGTTTTCGCAAAGATGCACGTGCAGTCGATCAGAACGCATAGAGCAGTGGAAGGTGAAATTAGCCTTCACATGATATTCGGAATGTTACAGACTTAATCAAAAATTAGAATCGAGCATGAAGCAGAATTTAGCACGAAACATCACAAGAAGTTGTTCAAAGAATTGAACCTGTGCCAGAGAAATCAAACGCCAATGAATAAGGGACTGACCCGGCCATTATGAAGATGCTCGAGGAGCTCACTAAGATGATTGAATTGGGTAAAAATAAAATCGAGGCTAATGATAAAAAGGTAGAAACATACAACTCACGGGTAGACCAAATACCGGGGGCACCCCAGATTCTAAAGGATTTGGATTCGAAGAAGTTCGTGCAGAAGCCTTTCCCTCCAAGTGTATATCCGAATCCCATTCCTAAGAAAATCCGTATGCAAGAAATCCCTAAATACAATGGGACCACTGACCCTAACGAGCACGTCACTTCTTAGACATGCACAATAAAGGGAAATGATTTAGAAAAATGACGAGATTGAATATGTTCTATTAAAGAAATTTTGTAAAACTTTATCGAAGGGTACCATACTATGGTACCATAACTTACCACCTAACTTTATTGATTGGTTCGCTATGCTTGTAGATTCTTTTAAGAAAGCCCACGCTGGAGCCATTAAAGTTGCAATGAGGAAATCAGAACTATTCAAAGTAAGAGAGAAGGATAACGAGATGCTGAGGGAATTTGTATCTCGGTTCCAAATGAAGAAAATAGATTTTCCTCCAGTCACCGACGAGAGGGTTGTTAAATATTTTACACAAGGTCTCAAGGCCAATATGCACAATCGGTACCAGTCAAAGATTAGGGTCAAAGATGATCAACTGGCAACTCCCAGGTTTGATTTATCCTAGCATACTCGTGGAAAGAGTTAAAAGGGACGTCGATCGGGAACAACGATCAAATAGAAATAGGTATCATCTGTACAGTAGAGGTCGACAAAGTAATGGGCTCAGACGTAACCCCGTATAGAATGGTAGCAGAAACGATCGGGGACAGAGTTCCTGGGGGTTTATGTGAAAAAGTGATTTTGATAGGGATGTCGGGTCCAAGGAAGCACCTCGATAGTTAGATACAACTTCAGATTTGATGCATCACGCATTTTATCAACCATCGATCAAATTAAGGACACTAGATAGACCATACCCTTGCAGACCGATCCAACTCAAAGAAACCTTAATAAAATGTACAAATACCATGGTACCTTTGGTCATGGAATTAAAGGCAGCAGACGACTGATAGATGAGGTAGCCCGTATATTCGACGAGGGTTACCTTCGAGAATTCTTAAGTGATCGGGTCAAAAATCACTTATAGAAAACGGAGATTCGAACAGGCAGAAATTACATGCAAAATGAACAAGATGAGCCACAACAAATAATTCTTATGATCGTTGATGGGGTCGATATCCTTCAAGGATCAGTATTAAAATGCACCAAGGTGACGATCACGAGGGAAAATCGAGCCCCGAACTACTTACTAGAAGATACCTTGTCTTTGAACGATGAGGATACAGAAAGGATCGAACAACCTCACAATGATGCTCTGGTAATATCTATCCTTGTGATTAAAATACAAGTTAAATGTGTGTTGATTGATCCAGGTAGCTCGGCATACATCATTTGATCGAGGGTCGTAGAGAAACTCGTCTTCCAGGATCAAATCATTCCTACAACTCGAGTACTCAACAACTTTAGCATAGAAAGTGAAACCACCAAAGGGGAAATCATTATACCAGTAAACATGTTGAGGAATCCAAAAAACAAATTTCCATGTAATCTAAGGAGATATGAGAAATAAAACGCTGCTCGGAAGACCATGGATTCATTATATGATAGAAGTACCTTCGACGCTTCATCAAGTGTTGAAATTCCCCACATCGAAAGGGATGAAAATGGTGTATGGTGAACAACCTGAAACCAAAAAGATATTTGTAATAGACAAAGTAGTACCAATATCAGCGCTGTTGTCAGCAAATGGATCGGAGTCAAAGGCAAAACAAGAAGTCGAATAGAAACCACATGCACTGACCTCAGCCCTATCGAAATAACATGAGGTCTTCGAGGATGAAAATTATATGATACCTCGAACCTTCATAACCCCCGATGATTATGATTCACTGAAGTCAACATTCAAGGGGAACAACTCATACTGATCGAACACCTTCCCGATCAAAAGGTATACCTGGGCATGAGGCTAACTCCTGAGATCAGGAAAAATCTCATCAATTCCTTTTAAATAATATGGATTGTTTTGCTTGGTCCAACCTAGATCTGAAAGGTATCCCAATGGAGATCACAACACATTGATTGATCTTGGATCCAAAGTTCAAAACAAAATAGAAGGCCCTACTCCGAGGTAAATCATGCATTAACTAGGGACGAGGTAACCAAACTTCTCATAATAAGATCCATTTAGAAAGTAAAATACCCTAAATGGTTATCAAACATAGTTGTACTCCCTTAAAAAGGGGAAAAACTTAGAATGTATGTCGATAATAAAGATTTAAACAAAACATGTCCCAAAGACTCTTTTCCTCTGTCAAATGTTGATCGCATGATCGATGCCACAGTGATCGAGGCCAACCATGTACTACTATTGATTATCAAGAGAGGTCGAAGCAACTTTTACCCGATGAGGTCGGGATCGAATTCCACGTATAGCTAGATATTAGAGTAGAGTTTCTATCTAAAGTGGAGTTGTGTATCTGTTACTAATTGCACTTCTAAATATTTTTTATTTTGAATTTAATTCTAATTTTATAATACTACAATGCTAAATTAGACCAATTAAAGCTAAGATTAAACTATTGAGAGGTGATCAAATAGATAAACGGCACTAGGGTAGTGACTTTCTCCTAGGTGGTCAATTGATAGATTCTTGAGTCTTAAGCTAGATTGTCATATTTTGGGAGTATGATATAACCATTGCATGATTCTAATCACTCAATACTTGTGAGCACATGATTTTTGCACCAGGCAAATAATTCCAAAATTAAAATAAATATGTTTTTGAGTGCAATTACTTGCTTTGCTTGAAATTAGTTATATTTTTGTGTGTTTGAATAAGTAAAAAAAAATCGGAAAAAATCAAAAATTAGTAGTAATTAATTTGTTAGTTTAGTTAATTAGAAAATTAGTAAAATAGCTTAAGTAGAAGAAATTAGGAAAAAATAGCAGAAAATTACCAAAAATACTAGAAAATTAGAGCAGGTAGTAAATTAGGATTTATAATTTTTCATAAAAGAAAAGAAAAAAAGTATAAAAGAAAAATACATAAAAATCATTAAAATTGAAAAATACAAAACAATAGGTTGTGTAATAAATCTGGTCCAAATGTGAGTCCAAATGGCCAGCCCAGTCCCTAGGCCCAAAGCAGACCCGGTCCAGGTCTCTAAGGGACTTGATCCCAGCCGTCCGACCTCGTTGATCTAACGGCTGGGATATTTAGTTGAATTTAGGTCTTAATTAATTATAGGAGATTTGATCTGAGCCGTCTGTGTGATTTGATCCAACGGCTAGAGACTTTAGTCTCATAAACAATCAAACGACGGCGTTTAAGTAACGCCTCTCTAAGACCGTCGATCTTGATCAAACGAACGGCCGAGATTTCATCGGATATTTGGGCCTATAAAAGGGCCTTGTCTGAAGCGGCTGTCTCATTTTGCCAAAATCTAAACCCTAAGAGACAGCCGCCCTTCTCTTCATCTTCATCACCATCTTCACGGAAGCCCTAGCCGGCCATGGCGGCCACCACTCCTACGGTGGTCGCCGGCTCCTCTTACTACTCCCCTCTTCTTCTCCTTCTTCTTCATTTCATAGCACACCCGAGAACCCAGAAAAAACACCTCGTCTTCATAAATCCCGGTCACCGGAGTTACACCGGTGACCACCAAAGTATGAAGATCCACTTCAAACTAATGCCATTCGAACCGTCCCTTCATGATCTACCCAACCATGTTAACCACTACCCTCGAATAAGTCTGGAACGTTTCGAATATCCCAAAAAGGGTCGTCGGAACCCTAACTCCGGCGACCCCAAGTTCAACCCCAATCAAGACCTCACCTTTTCCTCACCCTTGAACACCTTCTGCAACCCAGAATCCAAAAAGGCCTCGTCTTTAGGCCTGAAAGAAAAGCAGAGAGGGAAAAAGAGGGTAAAAGAAAAGAAGAGTCCAGAAAAGAAACAAAGAAAAAAGAAAACAAGAAGAAGGCCTGCGAGTCTAGGAGATTCTGAGAGAATAAAAAAAAGGGGGAAAAGAAAAGAGAATAGGAAGCTCGGGGGACCGGCCCCGCAAGCTAAGTCCCTCGCCCTTTAGTTTTCTTTAGGATATGTCTGTGATTTCTTACATGTTTTGGTCCTGACTTCTATGATTTTTGTGTTCGCATGATAAGCATCAATTATTCTTGTTGATATTCTTTTCTTTTTCTTTATCTCATTTTTGTTTTAATATGCCCTGTATATCCTTGCCTTGCATGTTCTGATTGATTCGTGTTTCATATGTTAGTTGTAAGGCTATTCTTGGTTCTCTTTTGGTAATTATGTTCTTATCTCGAGTTTGAGTTTCAATGCTAGTCTAGGATCCTGTATATCCTCATCTGTTAACTTGTCTCTTCTCTTAAATCCTTGACTAAGTTCCTTTGAACATGTTAGTCATAGGGTTTATGTTGGTTTTCTGATTTTCATTTCTGTTGCACATCTCTTGTTATCTCGATCCTATGCTTCTCATGCTAGTCTAGGACCCTTCTGCTTATCTTCTCATGCTGTGAGTCCTTGTCTATTCCTCTGTGACCACACTGATTTCTTAACTTGTTCATCTCCTATGTGTCCCTGTGTTCTTTAGGGCCTGTTAGTGATAGGACTGGGCCTCTTTTAGCTTTCATGGTGTAGCTTTCTCCTATTGTTATGCATGCTTAGCTTAGCTCTATTCTCTTTTCACACTAAGTTGTTTTTGAAGCACCCTGATTGAACTTTCCTGTTTTTCTTCACTGTTTCTCTCTATATCCTTCTCTTCATCATCTTCATGTCATCTGTCATGCATTTTTCCATGATTTGTTTCTGGTTGATTATGTTCTCATCATTCCATAGTTTATTTCATATTTCTGGCATGTTGCTCTGGTAATTATCCATAAGATGTCTTAGCTTGCTCTTCTTAGTTTGTTAATAATAGGATTCTGTTATTTGTCTCATGTCAATCTCATGCTAATCTGTTCTAAGATGTTTCCCTTTCACTGTTCCACCATGGTATCATTTTCTTCATTTTCATCTTGCCCTATCATATGCATACACAAGATTAGGATTAGTTCATAACCCTGTGTTTTACCTGTCCTGTTTGCTTAGCATGATACTTGAAAGTAAATTCTGAGTCATGTTGACTGTTTCATGAGAATCTATGCTTATATATGTAACTATGCCATGAACCTTAACAGTTTTAAAGTTCTTCAAACTTTCATATGACTTGAATTAGTAATAATTAGGTATGAATTGACATGAATTCACACTGCATCACATACAATCCAATAGAATGAGTTAGTTGACTAGAATTCAACCATATCTACTGTTCTCTCTGAATTTGAGTTGGTTAATGCATGTTTTTGGATCATGTGTGTTTCTGTATGCAATTCATGTTAAGAATGCTTAAGATTTGCTAGATTTGGCTTCTTATGAATGTCTGATTGATTATTTAGACCTTAGCTGGATTGGTTATAGCTGTTAGCATTAGGTTATATGAAAATGGTTAGTTTTTAAATAGGACTAAAACTGAAAATCATAATTAGGCTATAAGTTTAATAATTGGCCTAAGAATGGTCAACCTTGCAAAGGGTTGACCAATTCTATAAGCCCTAACACACAGCTCACTGTTAAACAGTGGCTGGTTGTGCAAAATGGCTATGTTTGCAAATGCAGACTAGCCCAGGCTCTATATTGAGCCCTGAACAGCAAAGTGGCCAAACCTGTAAAGGTTTTGGGCCCAGCTGTTCAGTATATGGCTTTGATAGCCCAAGCTAAGTCTCAACTTGAGACTGGCTAAATTTTAAATAGGTTAATCATAACAATAAAACAGGCTATGCCTGCAATTAGCTTTAATTTGGAATAAATGGGTCTTAATTGACTGGAAATAGATTAAAAGTGGCTAAAATTGACATAGTTCTTAAAAAATAAAACTGGCCAGCCCTTAAATACCAATGCCAGGGCTGGCTATTAGTTAAATAGGTGCAAAACAAGCTGAAAATTGACCTAGTAAATCAGCAGTGCCCTTAGGGGCATAATTGGGTATTGAATAGGTAAAATAGTAATAGTTTAGAACCTAAAAGGGTAATGGAGACATTTATGCTCCTGATTTCTGCAATTTTGCAGAGATTTAGGGGTATAATGGTCTCCTAAAAATGGGAAATCTGTAAAAATCTTTAACCCCTAAGGTCATACTAGTAAAAACCCATAAAAGAGAATCTTTGGAACCTTCCAGCACATGCTGGAAGGGTTTCTGGTAACTGAAATATGGACTTAAGTGTAGGTTTAATAAATTTAGGAGGGGGAGAAGTGGAAAAAGATCCCATAACTTTCTCCCCAAGTTTCAGCCTTAGGTTAGCTATATATACCTCTAAGAATGGGGCTGAAAAGGGGATTCGAGGAGAGAGCAATCTGAGTTAATATTTGGGGTTCCAATTCTGAGAGTAATCTGAAAAATACATTTAAATTGAAATTCATTGAATACAAAAAGCTTGAGAGAGAGAATTAGCAATACAATAGTAAGATTTTCTGGGTTTTCTATCGGATTTCACTGGGTTATCTACTTGAGTCTTCTCTGTTTGCTGTGGACTTTGTTGTTGCTGTGTTGCTGTGCTTCCTTCTCTTCACTGTTGCATTCATTGTTGTTTCAATCCTTGCTGATTACTTACTTGCCTCCCCTAGACTCATCGGTTTCTCTTCATTTGATCCAGGTATATACAACAACAACAACAACAACCCAGTATAATCCCACTTAGTGGGGTCTGGGGAGGGTAGTGTATACGCAGACCTTACCCCTACCCTAGGGTAGAGAGGCTGTTTCCAAATAGACCCCGGCATCCTTCCCTCCAAGAACTTCCCACCTTGCTCTTGGGGAGACTCGAACTCACAACCTCTCGGTTGGAAGTGGGGGTTGCTTACCATCAGAGCAACCCCTCTTGTCTAAATGATCCAGGTATATACTTGTCCAAAAATCAAGCTGTAGCAACTGGTTCGAATGAAAATGAAGATTTGAGTTACTTTCTTGTTTACTTGTAATTCCGTTTTTAATTTATAGTATACTGCAGTAGATAGCAAAGAAAAAACAGAAATAAAAGCCCTGTAATAGCTAGTAATAGTAGTAGTATAATGTAGATAGTTTACCACTTAGTTTAAATAGGTAAAGGTTCTAAAATATAAGTTAATAAGACCTGCTAGACTAACAAGCTGGTAACGAAATTCATGAGGAAATCAGTAGTGTAATGGTAATGTTGGTGCAGATCACTCATCACTTAGTCAAATAGGAATACTATTAAAACTAGAACTAAGTCTTGGTAAAAATCAGTTGTTCAATCATGCTTAAACCTTTGAATCACTTAGTCATAGATACGTGTATAGTCATTGCTCATATATATAATTAGTTGATTTGCGGATTTAGGCTCACACCTGTTTAAGTCTGAACAAGTTGATAATTGGATATTGCAGTGGGTTAATTAAGATGAATTGGTGATGAGAAAAGGCTTAACATGTAAAGAATACAATGGTGTAGTTAAAAAATGAATTTAATGGCTCTTTCAATCTTTCTGAATGTAGATGATAGCTGATTAAACCACTTCGATCAGGTCAAGGTCTTGTAAATAATTAAGGATTGACTTTAGATTTTTGAACCACTAAGTAATTAAGACATCAGTATAGATTCTTATTTAAGAGCACACAGTGAGGATAATTAGCTGAGTTTTCATTGACTTAAGATTATTGTTTTTGTGTATTGGTTTCCTTTACATGTTTAATGATCAATAAAAATGATTTGATTTCATCTTCAATTCTGAGCATTATTTCTTTTACATGAATTCTATATCATATTTCTGTCATTACAATTTAGTTTGGGCCCAGAACATTACGTGGGCCTGAACTCTGTCCGAAAATTCATTGGACTATCAAACGGAAAGTCCGAATTGGGTCTCAGTCATTAAAGACCCAAATATTTGTCATGTCTTGCTAAGGGCTGGTCCAGGAAACCGGGCCCATGTGAATAAGCAAAATCGACGGGCCTGGAACGCCTATTACGATTAAGGAAAGAACAAATGTAGAAAACGTAGTTAAATGAAATTATCGAATCCTTTAATGAAAATTGGGACGAGCCTCGCCCGAATAACACCGGGGCCCCCATTTAGTAATGATATAACACAAATAGACCCGGGAAAGCTAATAGCCAATTCCATAGCTTCTCCCAAAAGATTTAAAAGCCGATAGACGTTACTTTAAGGCACGATTTTAATATACCTTCCTATGAACGAGTGTGCACTTGGTGCGACTCAAATCCAAATCTCGGCAAAGCCGAAATACACCAAAAGTCATAGGCGTACTGGTTGCGGTATGACTCGAGGCGTGTTTCCGCGATGTCGCAAATTCCTAAAAATGACATTTAACGTAAAAGCACATTATGTTGTTTAAAACTTATAATTGAGTCAAACGAAAGTCAAGAACGCCGGTGGAGCGACCGTGCTAAAACCACGGAATCCGGGAGTGCCTAACACCTTCTCCCGGGTTAACAGAGTTCCTTATCCGGACCTCTGCTTCGCAGACATTTTAAAGAGTCAAAATTCCTCGGATTCGGGATCAACCGGTGACTTGGGACACCATTGTCATTCCCAAGTGGCGACTCTGATTAATCTCTAATAAAATCCCGAACCGATTGTCCTTAAATTGGAAAAACTCCTTTCCTTACGTTATTTTATCCGTTTCGGGTAATTGAGCGTCGGGGTATACCCTACAAGTGTATTTATACACCTTACGCATGTTGGGGTAGTAAAAAGGGAGGTGTGACAGCTCTGGCGACTCTGCTGGGGATCCAACCCTGAATTTCGATTTCAGGGTTTAAGAACTCGAGCTCCTTAGAACTGTCGTTCGCGTTTTTGTTTGACTTCATTATGTGATTTGAATAACATGCTATGTGCTTTATCGCTTTTGATATTATGTGAACTGTATATATAAAACTGTGCCGAAAACCCTTCTCTCTTCTCCCCCGGGGATGTGCTTACTGGTTGAGACTCCCCTTTCTGTTAAAAGTCACCTTAAATTAAGAAAACAGAGGCCGGATAAGTTACAAAGCCGATTGACTCCGCGGGTCACCGGTACGTAGCCCCCTCCTCGATTCGAGTTGTCCGCTCGGGTACACGGTCTAGCAATCCATGAAACCGTAAGATTTTGAACATAGGTCTAGGACGATTATTTGCATCATATTTGACTTAGGGGACTCAACACAGGGGTTGGGTCCGTCTAGGACAAGTGACCCGGTATTGAAAAGACCGAGCATGCTATGTGTTGCATTTTATTGTCCTTGATCGTTATGCGGACCGGCGAAAATCCCGAGATTGGAAAAATTGTTGAAAAAGAAAAAGAGAGAGGAAAATAATGATTTGTAGAAAATAGGTATATGGAAAATTTGAGAATTTGGAAAAAGAAAAGGTGGAGCATTTTTGAAATAATTGGTCAAATAATCTGACCGAACTACGCAGGTTTGATTCTCGCCATTAGGTGGGATACGTAGGCAACCCTTAAACGGGTCCAACCACACTTTTAGAAAAAGACCAAAAAGATTTTCTTTTCAAATAATCGAGGTGATTGCTATTTTTGGAAATGGCCGAATGTTCCGAAAGGACGACGGAAGGCCTGTTTTTTGCAAAAATGGCCACTTCGAAAATTATTTTCCTTTTCTTTCATTCAAAAATTGAAAACTTGCATTGAAAAAAAAAGATTTTTCCTTTTCTAAATAAAATCACCTTAATAAATGTGCAGGACGAGCACGATGATGAATGAACAATTTTCCCTAAATAAAATCCCTTTGGAGCTGAGATTATGGTGGCAGGACATGGGATCCGATGGTCAAGACTGGGTCAAAAGGTACTTGAAAGGCCTTACGGGGTTACTCGAAATAGTTCCTCGAGGTGATGTGGTTAGAGCGTTGGTCACGTTTTGGGATTCGGCACACAACGTATTTCATTTCCCAGATTTTGAACTTACCCCAACTTTGGAGGAGATTGCCTTTTACATTGGGAAGACCGAGGTTCCGCTGAAAGGAAAATACCGGGTATCTCCGAGGACGGTGACAGTACATCGCTTCCTCGACTCTTTGAAAATTGCCCGGAATGTTCATAATGAAGATCTGGCCAACGGGTTTTGTTCTTTAAGCTTCATCTACAATAGGTTTGGACACGTTGGGGGTTTCAATGATCTTACCAACAAGCTATGTTGCAAGTCCAACCGGGCGAAATGGGAAGAACACCGGAGGTTCGCATTTTTGGTGGCATTTCTTGGAGTTGTTGTATTCCCGAGGAAAGATGGACATATTAATATAAAAGTTGCCGGAGTAGCTACCACACTGATAGTACAAGAAAACTGTACTCTGGCCCCGATGATTGTTGCGGATATCTATCGTGCTCTGACTGCGTGCAAAGCGGGGGCTACTTTCTTCGAAGGGTGTAACTTGATCTTGCAAATATGGCTAATTGAGCATCTGTGCCACCACCCTTCATTCTCGAGCTATGGTTCGGCCGATCGGACATGTTTGGAAGAGTTCAATGCGAGGACAAAGGAAGTAAAGTTGCCAGAAGGAGTCCAAGGTTGGATTGTGTATCTTCGATCACTAACTGACGGTCAAATCGATTGGACGTATGACTGGTTACCTCTTGACGAGGTGATATACATGCCAACGGAGGGATCGCCGTTTTTGATCATGGGTTTGAAGAGTATACAACCCTATGCCCCATACAGAGCCCTGCGACAGTTGGGTCGGTGTCAGATTATTCCAAGAGATGGGGATCTCGGTGTGCAAGCTGTGGAGATTGGTCCGGACGGGCAATTCCCGGAAGCAAAAATCCGGCAAATCTGGAACGAGTGCCAAAATTTGAAGATTGATACTTGTGTGCCGAATAGAGCAAAATGGGAGATATCACCTGGGTACTCCACATGGTACCGACGAGGGGTTGAACACGAACGTCTTTCAAAGAGACCTCACTTACAAGACCTGATAGAGCAATCCGAGGAAAATCTGAAATGGGCGGCCAAGGAGAAAGAATATAAGGCCAAAATCAGTCTGTTGGAAGATAAGCTGAGAAATCTTCATTTCGAAAGTGGCCTACAAGCAGCATCCGATGAAGGGGAAAAGAAACAGCTGAAAAAAGAAAATGATATGTTGAAGGCTCAAATAGCTCAAATGAAAATTGCATCCGAGACCCCAGTACGTTCAGCCCGAGATGAAAAGTTAATTGAGATTCTCCGGCGGAAAGTAAACGACTATAGCTTTGATTTGGACGTAGCTGAAAAAGAGTTAGTCAAGGCTCGGAAGCAAATGGACAAAGACGCCGAGGAAAGAGCCAAGTTGGTCCGGCAGCTACATGACAAGCACGATGTTGAAATAGCTCAGCTTAGAAAGAAAATGATCTCAGCCACAGTCAAAAGTAACAAGATCATCAAAGATCTTGAAGAAGAAAGAAAGCACTGCTACACGACTATGGCGAGATTAGAATTGAAGCTGCAACAAGTGCAAAAGGACAACCAACACACCTTGGATGCTCGCACTCAGCAAATAAGCCGTCTATTGCAAGAAAAAGGGGTCATCAGAGAAAAGATTGTTCGTATCGCCCAATACATCACCCGAAAGACTCAGCTTTGTGAAGACATGTCTCGGAGGACTTTTGTTTCTGCGGTGAAGTTTTTTGTACAACAAGTCATGGCCGACCTGGATAGGCTTCAAAGGGGTTTAGCATATAGGCCCGCGGCAAGGCCGAACGATGCCTCGCGGGCACTAGGTGCATTAATGTACTCTTAGGTCATGCATCATCTTTTATTTTTCTTAAACATCGCTTTGTAATCAAGGTTTTGAATTATCAATGAGAAAACAAAGTGTTGTTACCAATTCTTTTACTTTATGTCATTTCCTTCATATCCGCTAGGCAAATAAATAGGAGCGTGATTATGAAAACGGCAAGGAAAAAGAGAGAGAAGAAAAAGCAAGAAAAGAAAAAAAAGAGAGAAGAGAAAAAGCAAGAAAAGAGAAAAAGCAAAAAAGAAAAGAAAAGAAAAGAAGAAAAGAAAGAAAGAAAACAAAAGAGCGGAAAAAGAAAAAGATGATTGAAGTGAGCAGCGGCCGGGATGATGCATAACGACTCGAGCAAATGTGTTTGTTTTTAAAGTCGTTACATCTTATTCATGCGCTAACAACTAACAAGTGTTGATGTTTGTGAGTCCAGATTTTCTAGGCAACTGGCATACTGGCTACCCACCCATACAACACCAGGTACAAAAAGATGACAAAGGCTGTGTCCCGGGAGATCGAGGCAACCATTGTAGACCCTGCTCACGAAGAAGAGATCGTGGATGTGGCAGGGATGAAAGAAGAAATGTACAAGTTAAGACAGCAGATGGCTGAAATGTACCAGGCTTGGTCAAGAGGTCAACCACTACCAGCCTACCCTGCTAACCCTGTATATGTCCCTCCAGCCAATCCTAACCCTGAGCCACCAACAATGAACTCGTCCTCCACCTACCCCGACTACCCTCGCTACTATGCTTCCACCTCCCAAATGCCACCACCTCCAACCAAGCAAGCACCACCTCCTATACCACAAGTCGCTCCTGTATATGTGGCACCTCCGCCCGCTGTTATCCACAAATCTTCTAGTGAACCAATATTCCATATCCAGGATCCTCACTACTACCCTCCGGAGCCTACTTTCAGACAACACGAGTCTCACGCTCCCATGATAGAAGCAAGTGCCGGGCAGGAGGAGATGGCTCGGAAAGTGAAGAGTCTTGAGAATGCTTTCCGCAATATGCAAGGGCTGGGAGGGCAAGTAAGTGTAGCCTACAAAGACCTGTGTTTGTTCCCTGAGGTGCAGCTTCCTGCAGGATTTAAGTTGCCCAAGTTCGACATGTACAACGGACACGGGGATCCGGTAGCTCATCTAAGAGGATATTGTAGCAAGATGAGAGGCGCGGGAGGTAGAGATGAATTGTTGATGGCGTATTTCAGCCAAAGTTTGAGTGGATCAGCTCTGGAATGGTATACCCGACAGGACCATACAAGATGGTTCGTTTGGGATGATTTAGCACAAGCTTTCGCTAGTCATTTTCAGTACAATCTGGAGATCATACCCGACAGGTTATCCCTTACCAAGCTGGAGAAAAAGCCAGGAGAGAGCTTTAGAGAATACGGTTTTAGATGGAGGGAACAAGCCGCTAGAGTGGATCCACCGATGAAAGAAGGAGAGATGGTGGATTGTTTTCTGCAAGCTTTGGATCCAACATACTACGGCCATCTAGTGTCCAGCAATTGGAAAAAGTTTCAACGAAGTTGTGAAAATGGGAAGTTTTGTAGAAGAGGGTTTGAAGACAAACAAAATTATGAGTTTTTCGGCTATCAAAGCCACCAATCAAGCTATACAGAGTGGAAGCGGAGGAGTGATGGGAAAGAAGAAGAAAGAAGAAGTATCAACCATTGAAAGTAGGTCATGGAGTCGCAACCCACATTATAACCCACCGAGACCCTATCGCCAACACCCACCAAGCCCGTCAACCCCATATAATCCACCACCACCATCTTACCCGCCAAATCCCTACAATGCACCGAGCCCATATAACCCACCGCCACCACCATACCCACCGACTGTACCACATTACCATCACCCTCAAACCCAAGCTTATCCACCACCACCACCCCACGTGTGGAGAGCTCAAGCTCCGCACAATGTGTACCATACCCAAAACACATACCCAACCCCTAAACCTTACCGAAACCAGAATAGACCCAGGCCGGACGCTGATTGGAGAAACAAAGCAAAGAAGGCATTCACTCCTCTCGGAGAGTCATATACCAGTCTTTTCCACAGGTTGAAAGAATTGGGGATGTTGAGACCAATCGCGCCAAAAAATCCGAACCCACCCCCGAAAAATCTTGATTCTTCTGTCAGATGTGAATATTGTTCAGGAACGTTGGGCCACGATACCGAGAAGTGTTGGCAATTAAAGAATGCCATTCAAGATCTTATCGATGAGAGGAGAATTGAAGTGCAGGCTCCCGAGGCCCCAAACATTACCCAGAATCCATTGCCGAATCACCATGAAACGAATATGATAGAGCTGGTGCAGGGTGATGGCAATCAAAAACCATCTCAGGCCGTCATGATGATAAAGTCGAGTGACAAGTTAGAGAAAGAAATTGTGAAAGAGGAAGTAATTGTTGAGAAACCAAAGCCAGTAGTGATGGGAGGTTTAAAGGTGGTAGTTCCAGGTGCAAAGACGATCGTAACTGTGAAAGGAGCAAGTGCAGAGCCAGTAATCATAAAACCGGTAGTGCAAATGCCGGTGGTGAATACAAAGACTGTGCCTTGGAACTATAACAAGGTAACGGTAGTTTACAAGGGAAAAGAGATTTCTGGTGAAATTAATGAAACGCATGGACTTACTCGATCTGGAAGGTGTTTTGCTCCAGAGGAACTGAGAAAGATGAAAACGGTAAAAGAAAGTCAACTGAAGAAGCCGGTGTCGGAGGAGGAAGCAGAGGAATTTCTTAAGAAAATGAAGTCGCAAGAGTACTCAGTGGTTGAGCAGTTAAGAAAGACCCCGGCCCAAATTTCTTTGTTATCTTTGTTGATACATTCAGAAGAGCACCGGAAGGCTCTTATGAAGATTTTAAATGAGGCTCATGTTCCGGAGAAGATTTCAGTGTGTCACTTGGAGAAGATTACCAGCAAAATTTTCGAATCTAACAGGATCACCTTCTCTGATAGGGAGCTGCCGGTGGAAGGAACTGAACACAATAAAGCATTGTACCTCACAGTAAAGAGTGAAGAGTCAGTCGTGACCAGGGTATTGATTGACAATGGATCGAGCGCGAATATTTGTCCGCTGTCAACTTTAGGGAAGCTGAACATTAGCCCGGATAGAATCCGGAGAAACAATATCAATGTGAGAGGGTTTGACGGCGGAGGTAAGAACACGTTGGGGGATATTATTTTGGAAGTGACCATCGGTCCCGTTGATTTTACGATGGAGTTCCGGGTGCTCGATATTGTCGTATCATATAACTTGCTGTTAGGTCGACCCTGGATTCATGCGGCCAAAGCGGTACCATCTTCTCTACACCAGATGGTCAAGTTTGAATGGGAGCAACAAGAGATTGTTGTACACGGAGAGGAAAATGCTTGTAATGTGGTAGCACCTTTTGACGGTACTGATGGGGATCGGGGTCCTTGGGTCTACCAAGTGACGGATGCTTTTGAGGTGAATAGGGTTGCTGAAGGAGAAAAGTTATCAACCCCGATGTTGGCACCAACTGCTGTAATGGTGGCCAGAGAAATGCTGAAAAATGGATTTGCACCGGGGAGGGGATTAGGTAAAACACTGCAGGGAGTCACTCAACCAGTTCAGCTTTCGGAGAATAAAGGTACATTCGGCTTAGGGTTCAAACCCACCTTTGCCGATATCCAAAGAGCCTCTAAAGCCAAGAAAAACTGGACCTTGCCCAAACCCATACCCAAATTATCCGACATCTTTATCAGGCCTGGTACAAAATATCAACCATCTGCTGCAACAAAGTGCATTGAGACCCAACTTGATGAAGAAATGCTTGGTTTTAAGAAATTGTTTTGGGAGGTGAATACGATCGAAGCAGGGGAAGGCACGAGCAACATGGACGTGCAATTTGTGGGGCCCAGAGTCACATTGAACAATTGGGAAGCTACTCCTTTCCTTATCCGGAAGGAGTCTTGGTAGTTAGCTCAAAATTTCATCATTGTTTCCCCGAAAGTTGTTATTTTATAATTTCCCCATTCCCCTCATGAAAAAAAAATCACCATGTATCCCGAACATTGTTCGTTTCTTTTATTAATGAAATGCAGTTTCTCCTTTTTCTTCACTTTTGCCTTATTTTTATTTATTTTTCCTTTTGTACAGTTTTGCATGTGTTGATTCCAATGCCATGTCATGCGTGAAGGATTCTAGACCCAGTCCCGACAATCACGCTACTATACAAGAAATCGAGGAAGATAGTGAAATAGAATGTGAGGATGAGGAAGCCCTGGAGGAAATAAGTAAGGACATGAAACAATACGAGGAAAAACCCAAACCGAATTCTGAGTGATACGGAATCTGTAAACTTGGGGAGTGAAGATGATGTCCGAGAAACAAAGATTAGTGTGCATTTGGAGGCACCCCTCGGGGATGAATTGATAAGGTTGTTACATGAATTTAAGGACATCTTTGCCTGGTCCTATGATGACATGCCCGGGCTTAGCACAGATCTAGTGGTACACAAGTTGCCTATTTACTCTGAATGCCGGCCGGTAAAACAAAAGCTGAGGAAATTCAAAACGGACATTAGCGTGAAGATAAAAGAAGAGGTGAATAAGCAGTTTGAGGCAAAGGTCATAAGAGTTACCAAATACCCCACTTGGTTGGCAAATGTTGTGCCGGTCCCGAAGAAAGATGGCAAAACCAGAGTGTGTGTAGACTATAGAGACCTCAACAAAGCCAGTCCAAAGGATGACTTCCCATTGCCAAACATCCACATATTGATCGACAATTGCGCCAAGCATGAAATCGGTTCGTTCGTGGACTGTTATGCAGGTTATCACCAGATCCTGATGGACGAAGAAGATGCTGAGAAAACTGCCTTCATTACACCTTGGGGAACGTATTGTTACAGAGTAATGCCGTTTGGATTGAAGAATGCCGGGGCAACTTACATGAGGGCAATGACCACGATGTTTCATGATATGATGCATCGAGAAATTGAAGTATATGTGGACGATGTCATCATAAAGTCCGGAAAACAACCTGATCATGTGAAAGATTTGAGGAAGTTTTTCCAAAGACTCCGGAGGTACAATCTAAAACTCAATCCGGCGAAGTGTGCTTTTGGAGTGCCTTCAGGGAAACTACTGGGGTTTATTGTGAGTCGGCGAGGTATTGAGCTGGATCCGTCAAAGATCAAGGCTATTCAAAGTCTACCTCCGCCGAAGAACAAGAAGGAGGTCATGAGCTTATTAGGAAGGTTGAATTACATTAGTCGGTTCATTGCTCAATTGACATCAACATGCGAGCCGATCTTCAAGTTGTTGAAGAAAGATGCTGCAGTGAAATGGACCGACGAATGTCAGGAAGCCTTTGACAGGATCAAGGAATATTTGGCCAATCCTCCGGTGTTAGTTCCCCCAGAACCAGGGCGTCCTCTGATTTTGTATTTGACGGTGCTAGATAACTCTTTCGGTTGTGTACTGGGTCAACATGATGAGACGGGCAAGAAAGAACAAGCCATCTACTACCTCAGCAAAAAGTTTACATCCTACGAGGTGAAGTATACCCAATTGGAGAGAACTTGTTGTGCATTGATTTGGGTGGCTCAGAAGCTAAAGCATTATTTGTCAGCATACACTACGTACTTGATATCACGATTGGATCCTCTCAAGTATATATTTCAGAAGCCTATGCCTACGGGAAGACTGGCCAAATGGCAGATTCTGCTCACAGAATTTGACATTGTCTATGTAACTCGTACGACAATGAAGGCACAAGCTATTGCGGACCACTTAGCCGAGAATCCGGTGGATGATGAATATGAACCACTGAAAACATACTTCCCGGATGAAGAGGCAATGCTTGTCGAGGAGACGGAGCAAGAGGAGAGATCGGGATGGAAAATGTACTTTGACGGAGCCGTCAACAGTAGGGGCGTTGGTATCGGAGCGGTACTCATTTCAAGTACGGGTCAACACTATCCCGTTACAGCTCAGCTTCGATTTTTCCGTACCAACAATATGGCCGAATATGAGGCGTGCATCTTGGGATTAAGGATGGCGATTGACATGGGTATTCAAGAGATTTTGGTCATGGGTGACTCGGATCTCTTGGTACACCAAATTCAAGGGGAATGGGAGACACGAGATTTGAAATTGATACCATATCGGTATTGTTTGCACGAGTTGTCTCAAAGATTCCGGTCTATAGAATTCAAGCATATCCCAAGAATGCACAATGAGATTGCGGATGCTTTGGCCACATTGTCCTCTATGTTGCATCATCCGGACAAGACATACATAGATCCGCTCCAGATCCAAGTCCGAGATCAGAATGCTTATTGCTTCGTTGTGGAAGAAGAGTCGGATGGAGAGTCGTGGTATCATGATATTAGAGAATACTTGAAAGCTGGCAAATACCCGGAGCAAGCCACTGGAGACCAGAAGAGAGCCATCGGGCGTCTAGCCAATGGATTTTTCTTCAGTGGAGGAGTGGTATACAAAAGAACACCAGATCTGGGTTTATTGAGATGTGTGGATGCACAACAAGCAGATGAAATCATGATTGAAGTACATGTTGGAGTATGCGGACCCCACATGAGCGGATATGTTTTAGCAAAGAAGATTCTGAGAGCAGGGTACTACTGGCTCACGATGGAGCGTGATTGTATCAGGTATGTAAAGAAATGCCATCAATGCCAGGTACATGGGGATCTGATCCACTCTCCGCCTTATGAGTTGCACACAATGTCAGCACCATGGCCCTTTTTTGCTTGGGGCATGGATATCATCGGCCCAATAGATCCAGCCGCTTCTAATGGGCACAGGTTTATCCTAGTTGCGATTGATTATTTCACCAAATGGGTCGAAGCTAAGACATTCAAGGCGGTGACGAAGAAAGCGGTGGTGGATTTTGTGCACGAGAATATCATATGCCGATTTGGAATCCCCAAGGTGATTATCACGGACAATGGAGCCAATTTAAACAGTCATCTCATGGCAGAAGTTTGTGAAAGGTTTAAGATCACGCACCGTAATTCCACGCCTTACAGGCCGAAGGCAAATGGTGCAGTAGAAGCGGCAAATAAGAACATCAAGAAGATTCTCCGGAAGATGGTGGAAGGATCCAGGCAGTGGCATGAAAAGTTACCCTTTGCTCTCATGGGTTACCGCACGACGGTACGTACTTCTATCGGAACCACGCCTTATACCCTGGTGTATGGAACAGAGGCCGTTATACCCGCAGAAATAGAAATACCGTCATTGCGAATTATAGCCGAATCCGAGATAGATGACGATGAATGGGTAAAGGCCCGGTTAGAACAGTTGAATTTGATTGATGAGAAGAGATTGGCCGCAGTCTGCCATGGACAGTTGTATCAACGGAGAATGGCCAGAGCATATAATAAGAAGGTACGACCTCGAAAGTTTGAAGTTGGACAAGTGGTATTGAGGCGTATCTTACCACATTGGGCAGAGGCAAAAGGCAAGTTTGCACCGAATTGGCAGGGACCGTTCGTGGTATCACGGGTGTTGTCCAATGGAGCATTATACTTAACCGATGTTGAAGGAAAGTGCGTAGAGACTGCTATCAATTCAGATGCGGTCAAAAGATACTATGTATGATTCCTTTTCAATTGTATGTTTCGTATTTTGTTGTGATTTTGGAATTGAAATGACGAAGGCATTTTATTCTCTATCCAAACACTTTATCCATTGATAACCCCTTTGAGCCTTAATGAATGAATTCTTTCATATCCCTCTCTCGGAATCGCTCTAGTGCAATAAGATCGAAATTGCCAAGAATGAAAAAATGAAATGATGGAAAAATGAAAAAAAAAAATGAAAAAATGAAATGAAAAAAATGAAAAAAAAATTAAAAAAAAAATGAAAAAAAGAGAAAAAGACAAAAATCGGGAAAAAGTCAAAAAGAAATCCATCTAACTTATGAAGTTGGATGAACTACGTCTGACTTGATCCCGAAAGGGTACGTAGGCAGCCTCTCTGAGGTTCAGTCACAATAAAGAAAAAAATCCAAAAAATTCCCCACATATTGAAACCGGGGCAGAAGTTATGTTTAATAATTCCGAGAGTTGTAAATATTTTTAACCCTCGTTGAAATTTTGAGCCTTTATATCTTTCTTTCTTAACCCGTCCAAAAGCCACGTTACGGTCCAAAGAAAGACTTTCTGATCAATTTTGAAATGATAACAAATACAACGAAGGAGGAGCGAAGTATCGGATAATACCCGTGGTACAGAAAACAAAATACAAAAGGAAAAAATGAAAAAAAAAAAATGAGAGAGTCTCATCGGTGAAAACCTTAATCGGCACCGTGAGGCGATTGTGAGGTTGAGAGAATAAATGAGAGAGTCTTATTGGTGAAAACCTTTCGAGGCACCATAGGGCGATCGTGAGGACTATCAAAAGAGAAAAAGGCAACAAAAAAGAGTATTGGTTTGGGTCAAAGGCAATTCAGAGTCAGAATAATGATTGGAACGAACTGGGTCAGAGTTTAAATACATGGCATGGTCGGCGGAATCAGCCAGCAAATACCCAGATAAGTTCTGTCATCACTCCAAAATACCATTACCTTTCTTTCATTTTTTCTGCATTTCATTGTTTACCCTTTTGAGAGCTAACTACCAGCTCCTGATAACGGAAGTTGAAACAACACGGGATCAGAAAGGATAGAAGATTGGGGAAAGGAATAAAGAAGCTTGGCAAACATGGCCAAAGGAAAAGAAAACAAAACAAAAATGGAAAAATGAGAAAAATACAAAAAAGAGTCTGCAAGGGGCAAGAAGTCGAAAGCCATGCAACATGAGAAAGCAAAAACAAAGGAAGCAATAAGAAGTGGGGACGGCAGATGCCAGTTGCCAGCAGTTTATATCTAATAAATTTTGTTTCATGGAGGAACAAATTGTCACTAATCACTTTAAAGTGAATGTGACCAATGTGGAAAATTTAAAATACCAAAAAGAGAAAGTCTGCCGAATAAGTGGAGAAATTCACGGGGATAAGTTGGTAAAAGAAAATACCAAAAAGAGGAGGTAACATATTTTAAAATCCACTCCCGAGTCCTCAGGCTGAGGGAATATTTTACGCATTCGCATTGCACGTTTAAATTACGTTAGGCGCCCACCTTCAAATACGGGAATATTTTCGCATTTCGCATTGCACGTTTAAATTACGTTAGGCGCCCACGCTCAAATACGGGAATATTTTACGCATTTCGCATTGCACGTTTAAATTACGTTAGGCGCCCACCTTCAAATACGGGAATATTTTCGCATTCGCATTGCACGTTTAAATTCCGTTAGGCGCCCACCTTCAAATACGGGAATATTTTACGCGATTCGCATTGCACGTTTAAATTACGTTAGGCGCCCACCTTCAAATACGGGAATATTTTCTACGATTCGCATTGCACGTTTAATTTCTGTTAGGCGCCCACCTTCAAATACGGGAATATTTTACTGCATTCGCATTGCACGTTTAATTTACGTTAGGCGCCCACCTTCAAATACGGGAATATTTTCGCATTCGCATTGCACGTTTAAATTCCTGTTGGCGCCCACCTTCAAATACGGGAATATTTTCTGCATTCGCATTGCACGTTTAATTTACGTTAGGCGCCCACCTTCAAATACGGGAATATTTTCTGCATTCGCATTGCACGTTTAAATTACGTTAGGCGCCCACCTTCAAATACGGGAATATTTTTCGCATTCGCATTGCACGTTTAAATTCTGTTAGGCGCCCACCTTCAAATACGGGAATATTTTCTGCATTCGCATTGCACGTTTAATTTCTGGTAGGCGCCCACCTTCAAATACGGGAATATTTTCTGCATTCGCATTTTAATTTCTGTTAGGCGCCCACCTTCTAATACGGGAATATTTTTGCATATCATGGTTTATACGGTTAAAAAGCCCACACTGGGGCAGAAAAAGAAAAAAGGGTAGTTTGTTGTTTTGTTTTAACAAGAAAAACAAGAAAATCAACAAAAAGAGAGTCAACAAGAAAAGAAAAATCAACAAAAAGAGAGTACATCAAAGAAAATCAACAAAAAGAGAGTCGGCATCACAGAAAATCAAGAAAAAGAGAAGAAGAAGCAAACAAAGGCTAGATTAGGAACAATTGTAATTGTAGGATCATAGCTTAGAATAGCTTCTTCATTTTACATTTCCCCCCGGTGTAATAAGGAGTAAGTCGGCAGGTCTCAACAGTGTCAATGCAACAGTGAGTCTGGTAGTTTTTAAAACTGCCAGACCTTCCCGAACTACACTGACCTGATTCCTGTTTAGCCCAGGATATGTAGGCAACCTCTAAAGCGGGGTGCGGTCAAAAGGTTTTCAAAAATGCTTTCACGGAATATGCCGATGTGCAAAAATCTCACATTACTGCTCACTTATCTTTGCACGTGAGTCTTTATATTGTGATTATCATGATTGTGAGCACATGATTTTTGCACCGGGCAAATAATTCCAAAATTAAAATAAATATGTTTTTGAGTGCAATTACTTGCTTTGCTTGAAATTAGTTATATTTTTGTGTGTTTGAATAAGTAAAAAAAAATCGGAAAAAATCAAAAATTAGTAGTAATTAATTTGTTAGTTTAGTTAATTAGAAAATTAGTAAAATAGCTTAAGTAGAAGAAATTAGGAAAAAATAGCAGAAAATTACCAAAAATACTAGAAAATTAGAGCAGGTAGTAAATTAGGATTTATAATTTTTCATAAAAGAAAAGAAAAAAAGTATAAAAGAAAAATACATAAAAATCATTAAAATTGAAAAATACAAAAAAATAGGTTGTGTAATAAATCTGGGCCAAATGTGAGTCCAAATGGCGAGCCCAGTCCCTAGGCCCAAAGCAGACCCGGTCCAGGTCTCTAAGGGACTTGATCCCAGCCGTCCGACCTCGTTGATCTAACGGCTGGGATATTTAGTTGAATTTAGGTCTTAATTAATTATAGGAGATTTGATCTGAGCCGTCTGTGTGATTTGATCCAACGGCTAGAGACTTTAGTCTCATAAACAATCAAACGACGGCGTTTAAGTAACGCCTCTCTAAGACCGTCGATCTTGATCAAACGAACGGCCGAGATTTCATCGGATATTTGGGCCTATAAAAGGGCCTTGTCTGAAGCGGCTGTCTCATTTTGCCAAAATCTAAACCCTAAGAGACAGCCGCCCTTCTCTTCATCTTCATCATCATCTTCACAGAAGCCCTAGCCGGCCATGGCGGCCGCCACTCCTACGGTGGTCGCCGGCTCCTATTACTACTCCCCTCTTCTTCTCCTTCTTCTTCATTTCATAGCACACCCGAGAACCCAGAAAAAACACCTCGTCTTCATAAATCCCGGTCACCGGAGTTACACCGGTGACCACCAAAGTATGAAGATCCACTTCAAACTAATGCCATTCGAACCGTCCCTTCATGATCTACCCAACCATGTTAACCACTACCCTCGAATAAGTCTGGAACGTTTCGAATATCCCAAAAAGGGTCGTCGGAACCCTAACTCCGGCGACCCCAAGTTCAACCCCAATCAAGACCTCACCTTTTCCTCACCCTTGAACACCTTCTGCAACCCAGAATCCAAAAAGGCCTCGTCTTTAGGCCTGAAAGAAAAGCAGAGAGGGAAAAAGAGGGTAAAAGAAAAGAAGAGTCCAGAAAAGAAACAAAGAAAAAAGAAAACAAGAAGAAGGCCTGCGAGTCTAGGAGATTCTGAGAGAATAAAAAAAAGGGGGAAAAGAAAAGAGAATAGGAAGCTCGGGGGACCGGCCCCGCAAGCTAAGTCCCTCGCCCTTTAGTTTTCTTTAGGATATGTCTGTGATTTCTTACATGTTTTGGTCCTGACTTCTATGATTTTTGTGTTCGCATGATAAGCATCAATTATTCTTGTTGATATTCTTTTCTTTTTCTTTATCTCATTTTTGTTTTAATATGCCCTGTATATCCTTGCCTTGCATGTTCTGATTGATTCGTGTTTCATATGTTAGTTGTAAGGCTATTCTTGGTTCTCTTTTGGTAATTATGTTCTTATCTCGAGTTTGAGTTTCAATGCTAGTCTAGGATCCTGTATATCCTCATCTGTTAACTTGTCTCTTCTCTTAAATCCTTGACTAAGTTCCTTTGAACATGTTAGTCATAGGGTTTATGTTGGTTTTCTGATTTTCATTTCTGTTGCACATCTCTTGTTATCTCGATCCTATGCTTCTCATGCTAGTCTAGGACCCTTCTGCTTATCTTCTCATGCTGTGAGTCCTTGTCTATTCCTCTGTGACCACACTGATTTCTTAACTTGTTCATCTCCTATGTGTCCCTGTGTTCTTTAGGGCCTGTTAGTGATAGGACTGGGCCTCTTTTAGCTTTCATGGTGTAGCTTTCTCCTATTGTTATGCATGCTTAAGCTTAGCTCTATTCTCTTTTCACACTAAGTTGTTTTTGAAGCACCCTGATTGAACTTTCCTGTTTTTCTTCACTGTTTCTCTCTATATCCTTCTCTTCATCATCTTCATGTCATCTGTCATGCATTTTTCCATGATTTGTTTCTGGTTGATTATGTTCTCATCATTCCATAGTTTATTTCATATTTCTGGCATGTTGCTCTGGTAATTATCCATAAGATGTCTTAGCTTGCTCTTCTTAGTTTGTTAATAATAGGATTCTGTTATTTGTCTCATGTCAATCTCATGCTAATCTGTTCTAAGATGTTTCCCTTTCACTGTTCCACCATGGTATCATTTTCTTCATTTTCATCTTGCCCTATCATATGCATACACAAGATTAGGATTAGTTCATAACCCTGTGTTTTACCTGTCCTGTTTGCTTAGCATGATACTTGAAAGTAAATTCTGAGTCATGTTGACTGTTTCATGAGAATCTATGCTTATATATGTAACTATGCCATGAACCTTAACAGTTTTAAAGTTCTTCAAACTTTCATATGACTTGAATTAGTAATAATTAGGTATGAATTGACATGAATTCACACTGCATCACATACAATCCAATAGAATGAGTTAGTTGACTAGAATTCAACCATATCTACTGTTCTCTCTGAATTTGAGTTGGTTAATGCATGTTTTTGGATCATGTGTGTTTCTGTATGCAATTCATGTTAAGAATGCTTAAGATTTGCTAGATTTGGCTTCTTATGAATGTCTGATTGATTATTTAGACCTTAGCTGGATTGGTTATAGCTGTTAGCATTAGGTTATATGAAAATGGTTAGTTTTTAAATAGGACTAAAACTGAAAATCATAATTAGGCTATAAGTTTAATAATTGGCCTAAGAATGGTCAACCTTGCAAAGGGTTGACCAATTCTATAAGCCCTAACACACAGCTCACTGTTAAACAGTGGCTGGTTGTGCAAAAGGGCCATGTTTGCAAATGTAGACTGGCCCAGGCTCTATATTGAGCCCTGAACAGCAAAGTGGCCAAACCTGTAAAGGTTTTGGGCCCAGCTGTTCAGTATATGGCTTTGATAGCCCAAGCTAAGTCTCAACTTGAGACTGGCTAATTCTTAAATAGGTTAATCATAACAATAAAACGGGCTATGCCTGCAATTAGCTTTAATTGAAATAATATGGTCTTAATTGACTGGAATTAGATTAAAAGTGGCTAAAATTGACATAGTTCTTAAAAATAAAACTGGCCAGCCCTTAAATACTAATGCCAGGGCTGGCTATTAGTTAAATAGGTGCAAAACAAGCTGAAAATTGACCTAGTAAATCAGCAGTGCCCTTAGGGGCATAATTGGGTATTGAATAGGTAAAATAGTAATAGTTTAGAACCTAAAAGGGTAATGGAGACATTTATGCTCCTGATTTCTGCAATTTTGCAGAGATTTAGGGGTATAATGGTCTCCTAAAAATGGGAAATCTGTAAAAATCTTTAACCCCTAGGGATACACTAGTAAAAACCCATAAAAGGGAATCTTTAGAACCTTCCAGCACATGCTGGAAGGGTTTCTGGTAACTGAAATATGGACTTAAGTGTAGGTTTAATAAATTTAGGAGGGGGAGAAGTGGAAAAAGATCCCATAACTTTCTCCCCAAGTTTCAGCCTTAGGTTAGCTATATATACCTCTAAGAATGGGGCTGAAAAGGGGATTCGAGGAGAGAGCAATCTGAGTTAATATTTGGGGTTCCAATTCTGAGAGTAATCTGAAAAATACATTTAAATTGAAATTCATTGAATACAAAAAGCTTGAGAGAGAGAATTAGCAATACAATAGTAAGATTTTCTGGGTTTTCTATCGGATTTCACTGGGTTATCTACTTGAGTCTTCTCTGCTTGCTGTGGACTTGGTTGTTGCTGTGTTGTTGTGCTTCCTTCTCTTCACTGTTGCATTCATTGTTGTTTCAATCCTTGCTGATTACTTACTTGCCTCCCCTAGACTCATCGATTTCCCTTCATTTGATCCAGGTATATACTTGTCCAAAAATCAAGCTGTAGCAACTGGTTCGAATGAAAATGAAGATTTGAGTTACTTTCTTGTTTACTTGTAATTCCGTTTTTAATTTATAGTATACTGCAGTAGATAGCAAAGAAAAAACAGAAATAAAAGCCCTGTAATAGCTAGTAATAGTAGTAGTATAATGTAGATAGTTTACCACTTAGTTTAAATAGGTAAAGGTTCTAAAATATAAGTTAATAAGACCTGCTAGACTAACAAGCTGGTAACGAAATTCATGAGGAAATCAGTAGTGTAATGGTAATGTTGGTGCAGATCACTCATCACTTAGTCAAATAGGAATACTATTAAAACTGGAACTAAGTCTTGGTAAAAATCAGTTGTTCAATCATGCTTAAACCTTTGAATCACTTAGTCATAGATACGTGTATAGTCATTGCTCATATATATAATTAGTTGATTTGCGGATTTAGGCTCACACCTGTTTAAGTCTGAACAAGTTGATAATTGGATATTGCAGTGGGTTAATTAAGATGAATTGGTGATGAGAAAAGGCTTAACATGTAAAGAATACAATGGTGTAGTTAAAAAATGAATTTAATGGCTCTTTCAATCTTTCTGAATGTAGATGATAGCTGATTAAACCACTTCGATCAGGTCAAGGTCTTGTAAATAATTAAGGATTGACTTTAGATTTTTGAACCACTAAGTAATTAAGACATCAGTATAGATTCTTATTTAAGAGCACACCGTGAAGATAATTAGTTGAGTTTTCATTGACTTAAGATTATTATTTTTGTGTACTGGTTTCCTTTACATGTTTAATGATCAATAAAAATGATTTGATTTCATCTTCAATTCTGAGCATTATTTCTTTTACATGAATTCTATATCATATTTCTGTCATTACAATTTAGTTTGGGCCCAGAACATTACGTGGGCCTGAACTCTGTCCGAAAATTCATTGGACTATCAAACGGAAAGTCCGAATTGGGTCTCAGTCATTAAAGACCCAAATATTTGTCATGTCTTGCTAAGGGCTGGTCCAGGAAACCGGGCCCAATTGAATAAGCAAAATCGACGGGCCTGGAACGCCTATTGCGATTAAGGAAAGAACAAATGTAGAAAACGTAGTTAAATGAAATTATCGAATCCTTTAATGAAAATTGGGACGAGCCTCGCCCGAATAACACCGGGGCCCCCATTTAGTAATGATATAATACAAATAGACCCGGGAAAGCTAATAGCCAATTCCATAGCTTCTCCCAAAAGATTTAAAAGCCGATAGACATTACTTTAAGGCACGATTTTAATATACCTTCCTATGAACGAGTGTGCACTTGGTGCGACTCAAATCCAAATCTCGGCAAAGCCGAAATACACCAAAAGTCATAGGCGTACTGGTTGCGGTATGACTCAAGGCGTGTTTCCGCAATGTCGCAAATTCCTAAAAATGACATTTAACGTAAAAGCACATTATGTTGTTTAAAACTTATAATTGAGTCAAACGAAAGTCAAGAACGCCAGTGGAGCGACCGTGCTAAAACCACGGAATCCGGGAGTGCCTAACACCTTCTTCCGGGTTAATAGAGTTCCTTATCCGGACCTCTGCTTTGCAGACATTTTAAAGAGTCAAAATTCCTCGGATTCGGGATCAACCGGTGACTTGGGACACCATTGTCATTCCCAAGTGGCGACTCTGATTAATCTCTAATAAAATCCCGAACCGATTGTCCTTAAATTGGAAAAACTCCTTCCCTTACGTTATTTTATCCGTTTCGGGTAATTGAGCGTCGGGGTATACCCTACAAGTGTATTTATACACCTTATGCATGTTGGGGTAGTAAAAAGGGAGGTGTGACAAATACTTCTCGGTATTTCGAGTGATTTTGCCCGAATTGACTTTCTCAAGACCAATTGGGTATGCAATTTTATGCAAGCAATTGAGGTTCAAGTCGGGTTGATAAGTTGGTAAAATACTAACTTATCTTGCCTTTAAATGACGACATTTACTATGTTTGAAGTGATAAAATCCTGTATTTAATGTTATTTACTTCTATTGTACAGGATTGAATGTGATTTAGAAGTAATGGTGAAGAAACCAAGTGAAAACAAGACACAAATGAGCTAAAATGGACAAATAATCTGCCCAGGTGAAATACTCTTCGCGAACGCGATAGATGTCTCGCGAACGCGATGGTTCAGTAGTCCAAGCTACGCAAACGCGATGTTCAATGGCGCGAACGCGTTGAAGGATAAAAAGGACCTTCGCGAACGCGACAGAGTTACATGCGAACGCGATGCTCAACTTCAGCAACCTTCGCGAACGCGTTGACCAAAATCTCCTATTCATCGTGAACGCGAAGGTAGGCTCGCGGACGCGATGAACAAATCTGGCATGAAGACTGGGAAGTTTAGTAATTTTATATTTTCCACTCCAAATCAATTATATACTCGCCCAAAACAGATCTTTCGGCATTATCTTCATCTTTTAGGATCTTTGGCTTATTTTCAGTAGAGAGAACATTTTTGGAAGCTAGGGTTTTGCACACACACTTGGGTCTTGAAGATTGAAGCTTTTGGTTAAGAATTCCTTACCCATTTATGTTTATTTCTTCATTTCCTTGCTTTGTATTGAATATTTAAGTGTGTAGTATTTATTTCCAACACTTGAATCTTGTTTATGAGAGTATTCATGTTTAAAGTGTGGATTAAATAACTTGTTGTGCCTATGTATTTGTTAGATGATCTTGTTATTTGAAGCTTAGATTGATTTTATTGAAGTTATTGTTGTGGGTTGTTTATTTGATTTTGATCTTAATTATTTTACTGCTAGGCCAACAGTGAAATATTATTTACGAACCTTGAATTAAACTTGATAGAGGAAATTCTTGGTTGCATATAAAATCAAATAGAACAAGATTTGAATCCCGGGCATCGGGTGGAGAATTTGCAATTAAGATAGACATATACTTAGTTGCCTTGTTTGGTTGAATCATAAGAGTGGTAATGTGATGACCCGGCCCGTCGTCACGGGAATTACCACCCCGTTATGTTGTAAATACATGTTTTATGCTTTTATATCAGTGTTAGAGTCTATCTAGTAAGTTAGGAGTGAATTGGATTGAAAATGAGGCATATAGCCTTTTTGAAGGAAACTTGAATAAGGAAAGTCAACCCGGAGTTGACTATTTGGTCAGAGGGATCGGAATCGGATTCTGATGATTCGGTTAGTTCCGGGAGGTGATTTGTGACTTAGGGGAGCAATCGGAATTGAATTCGGAGGCCCGGTGTAGAAATAGGCTTGAATTGGCTAAGGTTGAATTTTGGCGAAATCCGAACGGTAGGTGAGATTTTGATCCGGGGGTCGGAATGGAATTCCGATAGTTGCAGTAGCTCCGTTAGGTGATTTTGGATGTGCCTGCAAAATTTCAGGTCATTCGGGCGTCGTTTGGTCGGGTTTTTGATGGAATGTGTAATTCGGAAAGTTTTAAGAAATTTAGGCTTGAATTCGATGCGAATTATGGGTTTTGATGTTGTTAGACGTGTTATAAGGATTGGAATAAGTTCGAATAAGGTATTAGGATGTGTTGGTGTGTTTGGATGAGGTCCCGGGGGCCTCGGGGTGTTTTCGGATGGCTAAACGGGAGAAAATGTTGAAAATTGCAGGTTTGGGATTCTGGTTCTGTTGTTTTCGCTCCTGCGGAAATGGGGGCGCAAGAGCGAGTCCGCAGAAGTGGATACAGGAGCGCAGAAGCGCTTTTGATCGCGGAAGCGGTGGTTAAATCGCGAAAGCGGACGCGCGGAAACGGTCATGTTCCCGCAGAAGCGGAAGTTACCAGCTAGGCCTGGGATTCACAGAAGTGACCAGTTGGTCGCGGATACGGTCTCGCGAAAGAGGAAATTGTCCGCAGAAGGATTAATTATATCAGAAGTTAGAAATTTCAAAACATTTCAAAACATTTAGGGCTCGGCTTAAGAGGCGATTTGGGCGATTTTGAAGGGAAATTCAAGGAGTTAGAAAACTTCAGAAACATTTCACACATTTGGGTCTCGGCTTTAGAGGCGATTTGGGCGATTTTAAAGAGAAACTCAAGGGAAATCATCAGGTAATCAACTATGGACTTAAACTATGATTAATATTGATAATATTATGCAATTATATCATGAAAATGGAGGAATTTGGGGTGATTCATGGAAGCTTGAACTTTAGAAAATCAAGGTTTTGAATGGGCAAATGGGGTCCGATTTTGGTACATTTTATATGCCTAGACTCGTATCGAGATGAGTATTCCAAATATGATACTTTTGTAATTTTTCGACAAGCGTACCGAAAGTCGGGTTTTGACAACTTTGGGAATTTTGATGTAAATTGAGTTGTATTGATTGGGTGTCGTCCCATTGGCCTAATTTGTTGTATTTCTACTTTATTTGATCAAATTCTACGTGTGCGAAGCTTGACTCTCGTGGAAAGGGCATTGCGGAGTAGTCATCGCGCCGTATTGAGGTGAGTAATAGATGTGGGTGATGACCAGCGGGTTCGAAACCCCGGTATACCACTTTGTGACGCTGTATAGCGGCGAGACACGTACTCTCATGTGAGTGCGGGGTCGATTGTGATTGGGGACTATGGCTTAGTCCGACTTGTTAGCACTGTGTTATGACATTGGCTATTCTTGAGCCGTCGAACCTCCTTCTTGGATGGTTGCATACTATATATTGAGATATTGGCCACTCATGAGCCGAGGAACCCCCTTCTTGGGCGGTTGAGTAAACTTGTGGGCCGTGAGCCAGTCATTGGATCCCGCGAGGATCGTTATCATTGTCTTATCATATTGACATGTTAGTTACCACCAGTCCGTAGCTATTTCTGTTATCATGCTATTTCCAATCTATGGAACTTGGTATTACTGTTTTCCAACTGAAAAATGATAAAAAGGTTTTCAAAACTACTTTTGAGCCTGCGAGGCTGTATTTGCATATTAGTTGACTGGTAGTGGATCGGGCTATGCGCCGCAGCAGTATATATGTTGGATCGGACTGCACGCCGCAGTGATATTGTGCTTGGGCTGTAGGAGCCCCTCCGGAGTCTGAACCCCCACAGTGAGCACGGTACCCAAATTGGATCGGGCTACGCGCCGTAGCGGTCATATCATGCATTGTATTGCATTTAGCTACATCTGCTAGCTGTTATACTGTTTTGCTGGTATTTGTTGGTACTGTACAGTTGATATTGATTCTGTGACAGGGTATTTGATTACAGCTTTACATAGTGCTTTATTGCGGATTTCTTATCTGCGTTGTCTTACCCTTGTTTATTACCACTGAGTCTGGCAGTACTCATTTTACTCCCTGCACCTTGTGTGCAGATCCAGGTACCTCTCAGCAGTAATCCAGTAGCTGTGCGAGGCGACATCTATGGGATATACGAGGTAGCTGCAGAGTCCGCAGGACCCGATATTCCTTCTTACTATCTCTTGATTTGTATTGACTTTTCTTTCCGCACTTGGTATCTTGTAAACCTTTATACACTCATGTTCAGTAGAGGTTCATGACTCTTGACCCTTCGGTCTATGGGAGTTGATGTATTATAGGACTTGGTTCCCCGTTTTTGTTATATGTATCGCTGTTGCTTCGTGAATTAATATGCTTAAATGGGCTAAAGAGAGCTTCAAGCTCCGTTGTTGATATTGATTGGTCAGGCTGGCTTAGCAATGTGCTGGGCGCCATCACGACCAGATTTGGGGTCGTGACAAGTTGGTATCAAAGCCTAGGTTTACTAGGCCTCATGAGTCTTGAGCCGGTTAGTAGAGTCTTGTGGATCGGTACGGGGACGCCCGTACTTATCCTCGGGAGGCTGCGAACCTTTAGGAAACACTTCACATTTCTTGGAATTCTTATCGTGCGCACTTGATTCAGCTTGAGATATAATTTTTGAAATTCCTTCCGCACGTGTGTGCATGCATCGAGCGCTCAGTAATGTGATTGCTTTATGGCTGGTGATTTCCTCGAACGAGGGGCGAGATATAATCTCTGTGAGTTCATGTTGGGCCAGACAGGATGACTTTAGGCTGGACCTTGTTTATGACTTGAGCATTGAGGTGCTGATTTTGTGAGTGGTGGCAATAGATAATGTACTGAGGGTTTGAAATCCCGTATTTTTGCACTATACAATGATGTACTGAGATGGAATACGCGTCATGTGACGAGCGTGGTGGTATTGTGACTGGGGATTTGTACTTGATCCTTCCCAATTGATAAATTACTGTGTAAAGTGACTGAGACCGGGCTTATATCTATGTACTTGGGCTAGTAGCCATGTTTGGGGCCTTGTGCCGATCTGTAGAGTATTAGGGAGGCTTACTAATGGATGAGTTGTTAAATTTTTGACTCTTGTCTAATCTGTTGTGTAGCCCCGAGCTATGGGCGTGGCGAATAATTATCATATCTCGTAATTGGAAGGTAAAGTGCCTTATGTGTAGTGGAACGAGTTTAAACTCAGGAAGACTAAACTGATTATGTTATGTGTATCCTGGTGGAAGGCATTGTGATGAAATGCTAAATTGAGAAGAAGTAGGAGGGTTGATCCTCATGTGTAATTGAAAGGTATTTGATATGTGTTATGATTCGAGCGGGTACAGCGCAGGTTCAAGTATAAATTGTGATAATATGATTCGTATAGTATTGAGATTTAATGTTGTTGAAATACATTGTGATATCTTGTTGAGTTGTGGATGTATTGTTAGAATGGTTTGGTGATTCTCTGGCAGGTGGATATGCCAATTTACAAAGGAAACTCTGCCGAATGTTTTTTGGAAAACTTGGGACTTAAAAGATTTTTGTCACCTAAAGAGTGGGCTTAACTATTGTGTGAGAATGAATGCATGAATTGCAAAAGAGTTAACATTTCTGATGATTCGAATCTCCGCCGAAGCTTGTAAATAACTTGAGTTTAATCTAACTAGAACTTTGTTGCATCATTTGAGTAAGAAGGCTATGAGTGGCTAAAAGTGCTTTGATGTATGACTCCGAGCTAAGTTGGGGAGGTTGTTATTGATTAACTGATTGCACTGTCGTGTGCTGTGTTGGCTCTGTCTCTAGTATGTTGGGAAATTTTGATAAAGGTTATGGTGCTTCGTAGATATGAAGAAATACTAGGATGTTGTGAACTTATGTTGGTAAAGAATGTTCGGTGTATAGAAAAGAAAGATAGCTAATTGTATCTGTATGTAATCATGTTTTGCGGTGTCAAAGTTCTAGCGAGGAACGAGTGGTTATGTTCAATAAGACAGTTGAATTACAACTGAATAAGGGTAAATGACGCCTGAGAATAGTCCTGTGGTGTTCCAGATTTTGCTTGTAACGGATGCCTTAAGATTATGTATGTGGCTAAAGATGGTGTTTTCGTTGGAAGGGATCAAGACTTGTTCTATGTTATGTGAATGATGGGATTCTATGTATCCGTATTGGAAGGTAATAATACTAATTCAAAAATCGCATGAAGTTCTTCAAAACAAGTATTATAGAATGTGGTACTCCTGGGAAACATTGAGAGTGGCCTATGGGTTTTAGACCGTGTGGTCTTATGTACGAGTCTCGTGTGGTAACATGAGTTGAGTTATGGTAGTGCTACAGTAAAGGCTAATACTAAGTTAAAGATGGTTCAGAAAAGAAATTGAGTAAATGGAGCAACTTGTTAATAAACCGAAGCGGTATGATAAGGAATACGATTAATTATTGGTATGTGATTGAAGTAATGAGTCTTGCAGATATTGTGCAACAAAGCCTTTGAGTGCTGACAATTGTGTAACTCGATATGGGTATAAGGACTCAGTCCTGGCAGTTTAACTTATGCAATGTAATTGGGAGAAAGAGTTTATGATGTGTTTTAACATGGTTTAAAAATGAGTGTATTTCCTGCTGGTATGTAAGGCTTGGAATGTGTGATGAGTTTTCTCTATATGGGATCATGAAAGCCCTTGACTAGTTGAGTGCGCCGAAGTTTGCGGCGTAGGATAGGAATATGAATTTCCATGTTATCTTAGTGTGGTATGGTATATGCGATGTGTTATGGAAAGTTGATAATGGCATATTCAAGGTTTTGTGATCAGTTCATAATATATGGGGAGTCATTAAAATTATTTAGCAGCACGAGCAGCTGCAGGTGATTTAAAGAATCGTTCTTTCTGGTGATTAAAGAAAATGGTACTGCTATTCTAGTGATTTGGCCGGGTATATGGTCCAAAAGGACAAGGTAATGTAAACTGATAATATTCAGTGGTATGGTGGTATTCTCTTATTGGATCGACTATAATAATTGAGTCGTTGATGGCATAGTGAAATTTCTGAATGGCTTTCGTGGTATGAATGGATGCTTGATGTGCGTTATGTATTTGTACAGTGAAGTACGGGATCATGCATTGTGATTCATGTGTTATATATGTGTTGGAGACTTGAAGTTCTCGTTAGTCCACCTATGTAGTGGTTGTATATCATGTGTATTGGCACCGTTTTGTGATTATTGGAAATCGGAAGCTCTAGTGGCTTTCTCTCTCAACTTGATATGACGAATTTGGATTATGATACTTGATTGCAGACTGGTCATCATTGGGCCAGGTTGTCTAGACTAATGTGATATAGACTATGATGGTGTGGCGCAAATTGTGTAGCAGAGTGCATCAAAGTATGCTCCAGCGGGGTAGTTGTACCTCGGGACCAGCAGACGGCTGGTGGGTATTGCTTTGTCGGTTGGGCCTTCGTGGCGGATATCAGTGCAGAGGTTTCTATCGTTGATTTGGTTCTGGTATTGAGTAACTTTGTCGGATATGTTTCTTGTGGCCGAACTTGAGGCTATATATGTTTACCATAATGAGCAACTTGACTCGACGCGCATTTCTTTGGCGAGGATTCTATATGGATCGGGTGGCGCGCCGCCACAGGTACTGTTATTTGGATCGGGTGGCACGCCGCCATGGGTATGGTATCTGGATCGGGTGGCACGCCGCCACGGGTATGTCATTGGAGCGGGTTGCACGCCGCAACAGTGTAATATGAAAATAGAGTTAGTTATATATTACCTGGTATACAATACTTCCTAGTTTCTGAGGAAGAGTCTGTATTGAGTATCGCTTGGCGAATGTCACATCGGTTGTGTTCTTTCAGGATTTGATTGCATACGTTAATTGTTTCACCGTGGGTGAGGTTGATTGCTTGGGTCCAAGACCTAGATCTGCGCGTGGCTAACCGTTTTGAGTTTGGTGGCTTGACGTGCTTCATGAGTAATAATGTTGGGATAGAATCACGAATCGTGGCAAGGCCACGTGATGTTATGACCCCTCGAGGAGGATACAGGTACTCTATTTCTATAATGCGAGACGCGATCTCAGTTCTATGTTATGATGACACAAAGGAATTGAATTACAGCTCTCTTGTTGAAGACAGTTGTCATGATTTGAGTATGTTCGGATGTCTCTATTGGAGCTTGTGTTGTGCTCGTCGTGGCTTGGGACGGTGTTGAGGTGACATATCACCAGTGCGGTGTGTTATAATCGAAATGATCATTTGAGTCATTATGGAGAGCTAACATATGTGATTTCGGTGGGTTAGAAAGGTAATACCGAGATGTGGGTCCGAAATCTATTGTGGTATTAGTTAAAAGTGAAATGGATTCATGAATGGTTGACCTGAGAGATGGGTTCGATATATCGCGTGTTCGGTTGCCATGGGCATGATATGAAGGTGTTGGAACAAGACTCTATCTAAAAAAAAGGTTTTTCAGTTGGTATTTGGTTACCGTGGGAAATTGTTGTGATTAGAGACTATCGTCTCGAGTGATTGGGTTGTTTGATACATCATATGATCCCACCCGGAGTGGTGAGTATGGCTTATTGCAGTGGATTCTAGTGTATCCTGAGTATAGGCATGGGATTAGCAATTGGTATATGATTTCGGAAAGTGCAATGTAGTTATGGTTCAGATGGTTTGTGAAATTTCGGCTATATCGTGTTAGCGGACTTATGATAGATAGGGTGACGTGGTATCACCTCGAATATATGCTTGGTAAGGTCATTCAGCTATTGAGTTGCTTCTAGTACCACTCTGGTATGCTCGAGGACGAGCGTTTGTTTAAGTTGGGGAGAATGTGACGACCCGGCTCGTCGTCACGGGAATTACCACCCCGTTATGTTGTAAATACATGTTTTATGATTGTATATCAGTGTTAGAGCCTATCGAGTAAGTTAGGAGTGAATTGGATTGAAAATGAGGCATATAGCCTTTTTGAAGGAAACTTGAATAAGAAAAGTCAACCCGGAGTTGACTATTTGGTTAGAGAGCTCGGAATTGAATTCTGATGATTCGGTTAGTTCCGGGAGGTGATTTGTGACTTAGGGGAGCAATCGGAATTGAATTTGGAGGCCCGGTGTAGAAATAGGCTTGAATTGGCTAAGGTTGAATTTTGGCGAAAATCCGAACGGTAGGTGAGATTTTGATCCGGGGGTCGGAATGGAATTCCGACAGTTGCAGTAGCTCCGTTAGGTGATTTTGGATGTGCCTGCAAAATTTCAGGTCATTCGGGCGTCGTTTGGTCGGGTTTTTGATGGAATGTGTAATTTGGAAAGTTTTAAGAAATTTAGGCTTGAATTCGATACGAATTATGGGTTTTGATATTGTTAGATGTGTTATGAGGATTGGAATAAGTTCGAATAAGGTATTAGGATGTGTTGGTGTGTTTGGATGAGGTCCCGGGGGCTTCGGGGTGTTTTCGGATGGCTAAACGGGAGAAAATGTGGAAAATTGCAGGTTTGGGATTCTGGTTCTGTTGTTTTCGCTCCTGCGGAAATGGGGGCGCAGGAGCGAGTCCGCAGAAGCGGATACAGGAGCGCAGAAGCGCTTTTGATCGCGGAAGCGGAGTTTCGTCCGCAGGAGCGGCACCGCTGGTGCGAAAAGTGAGCCGCAGAAGCAGAATTGGCCGGCTAGGCCCGGAAACGCAGAAGCGACCCTCTAGTCGCGGATACGGGCTCGCAGGAGCGAACTCCTGTCCGCAGAAGCGGGAAGGACCGCACCAATTGGTCGCAGAAGCGGTTCCGCAGGGGCGGAAAATGGCCCGCAGAAGCGAAAATCGCAGTGAGTTAAGTGTATCAGAAGTTAGAAAATTTTAGAAACATTTCACACATTTGGGTCTCGGCTTTAGAGGCGATTTGGGCGATTTTGAAGAGAAACTCAAGGGAAATCATCGGGTAATCAACTATGGACTTAAACTATGATTAGTATTGATAATATTATGCAATTATATCATGAAAATGGAGGAATTTGGGGTGATTCATGGAAGATTTAACCCTAGGTTTGAACTTTAGAAAATCAAGGTTTTGAATAGGCAAATAGAGTCTGATTTTGGTAAATTTTATATGCCTATACTCATATCGAGATGAGGATTCCGAATATGTGACTTTTGTAATTTTTCGACAAGCGTACCGAAAGTCGGGTTTTGAAAACTTTGGGAATTTTGATGTAAATTGAGTTGTATTGATTGGGTGTCGTCCCATTGGCCTAAATTGTTGTATTTCTACTGTATTTGATCAGATTCTACGCGTGCGGAGCTTGAGTCTCGTGGCAAGGGCATTGCGGAGTAGTCGTCGCGCCGTATTGAGGTGAGTAATAGATGTGGGTGATGACCAGCGGGTTCAAAACCCCGGTATACCACTTTGTGACGCTGTATAGCGGCGAGACACGTACTCTCTTGTGAGTGCGGGGTCGATTGTGATTGGGGACTATGGCTTAGTCCGACTTGCTGATATTGTGTTATGACATTGGCTATTCTTGAGCCGTCGAACCTCCTTCTCGGATGGTTGCATACTATATATTGAGATATTGGCCACTCTTGAGCCGAGGAACCCCCTTCTGGGGCGGTTGAGTATACTTGTGGGCCGTGAGCCAGTCATTGGATCCCGCGAGGATCGTTATCATTGTCTTATCATATTGACATGTTAGTTACTACCAGTCCGTAGCTATTTACGTTATCATGCTATTTCCAATCTCTAGAACTTGGTATTACTTGTTTTCCAACCGAAAAATGATAAAAAGGTTTTCAAAACTACTTTTGAGCTCGCGAGGCTGTATTTGCATATTAGCCGATTGGTAGTGGATCGGGCCGCGCGCCGCAAGCAGTATATATATTGGATCGGACCGCATGCCGCAGTTGATATTGTGCTTGGGCGTAGGAGCTCCTCCGGAGTCCGAACCCCCACGGTGAGCACGTGTACCCAAATTGGATCGGGCCACGCGCCGTAGCGGTCATATCATGCATTGCATTGCATTTAGCTACATCCTGCTAGCCGTTATACTGTTTTGCTGGTACTTGTTGGTACAGGTACAGTTGATATTGATTCTGTGACAGGGTATTTGATTAGAGCTTTACATAGTGCTTTATTGCGGATTTCTTATCTGCGTCTGTCTTACCCTTGTTTATTACCACCGAGTCCGGCGATACTCATTTTACTCCCTGCACCTGTGTGCGGATCCAGTACCTCTCGGCAGTAATCCGGCGACTGTGCGAGGCGACATCCGTGGGATATACGAGGTAGCTGGCGAGTCCGCAGGACCCGATATTCCTTCTATCGTCTCTTGATTTGTATTGACTTTTCTTTCTCGCACTTGGTATCTTGTAAACCTTTATACACACATGTTCAGTAGAGGCTCATGACTCTTGACCCTTCGGTCCATGGGAGTTGATGTATTATGGGACTTGGTTCCCCGTTTTCGTTATATGTATCGCTGTTGCTTCGTGAATTAATATGCTTAAATGGGCTAAGGAGAGCTTCTAGCTCCGTTGTTGATATTGATTGGTCAGGCTGGCTTAGCAATGTGCTGGGCGCCATCACGACCGGTTGAATCATAAGAGTGGTAAATGCATTCTTGTTAATATTAATACCATAGACATATAGGTATTGATTTAACTTGGATAGATTCATAAGAACTCGAAAGATTCTTATGAATATTATTAACCTTATAATCAACAATCCGAATAGTTCAATAAATCAATTATGAGTATGAAACGTATCATGATTACTAGCAATTTCATGACCACTTCAGTGTAATTCCCGAAGCAAATCATACGGGTAGCCATTGATCATTTTACTTGCTTTCTAGTTTAGTTTATATTTTCGCATTTAAGTTTAAATACTTTTTCAATCACCATTCTTAGTGTTTGGCGTTGCATAATTAGCAATAATTTTCTTATATACCTAATCGCCTACACATTGTTCTCTCTGGGATTCGATCCAGACTCTTAGTTGGGTAAATTATATTGCTGCGACCGTATCTATTGCTTTTTAGCAGTCGATTTGGACGTCACCAAAAAAATGGCGCCGTTGTCGGGGAACAATTTGGCGTAATTTAGGTTGTTTGAAAAGTAAGCTAAAATGCTTTGATCCAAACTTGTGAATATTTGTGTAATTAATTTTTCTTGCTTATTTTCTTAATTTTGAAAAATGGCATCATATAACAACAATTGGTCAGATGGTAGTTGTTCATACTTTGATGATCATTGTCCTTATTGTGGAGGACCACATTCGTGGCAAAATTGTTTAAATTCTCCCGAAGATGGATTGTGCACACAATTTCAAACCCATAAGTGGAGTATTTGTGATAAGTGTGGCAGCCAAAATGGTCATTGGGATTATTGTGCTTATTTGTTTTTCCCTTCCCCCAGCCCCTACTATGATGAATCTACTTGTTTTGATGAAAATTATAGGGCCAAGGAAGTAGATGATATGGAAAGTAAAGCTCTTATTATGGATATGATAAGGCAAACAGTTGAGAAACAAGATGAAATTCGACAGGCTATACAAAGAATTAGTGCAACAATCATGATAATGAAAGCCAAATCGGAGGAGGTGACTAAAGAGAGCGAGTTCTCATCAGAAGATAATTTGGAAGAGGCAGAAATAGTGAGCCTATCTTGGCTAGAGGAACAAGCTCAATTGATAAAATTTCATGACTTTTTACGTGATGGTCTTTCAAATATGATAGAGCAACTAATAGAAGCAAAAACTGAGCTCCAGCAAGAGATAAACCAATTTGTCTCGGATATCCATGACTTGTATGCTCAAATGAATAAAAAGGTTGAGGCGTTTGATGCCCTACAACCAATTTGTGAGGATACTAGTCAGCTTTTGGAGCAGAAAGAGGAATTTCAGCTATTTGACCAAAATATTGTTAACGATGTTGACAAAAATATGGAATTAGAGTCAATCGGTGTAAATGTGAATGTGGTTGAGATTGACTCTAGTTCGGGGGAAAATGAGGATGTCAAGGTCAAAGTGCAATTGCAAAAGGAAGGTTTGAAATCACATTCCTGGCATTTTTCAACGTTGGAATTATGTGGTGATACGGGAGTTGAACTACACGAGTCAATGGAGGATTGCGAGGAAGAAAAATTCATGCTTTACATTTTACAATTTGAAGAGACAAGAAATCAAAATGACATTCCTTACTTGAAAGCCAAGACGTGCAAAATGAAGATTTTAAGCATTGGCTCAAGCATCAATTTACCACCCCCCATCGCTCGTGGTCATAAGCTTGATTCCACGCTAAGTTCCCAGTTTATATCATCCAAGTGGCGAGAAAAGTGGTAATGTTGTTTGTGTCGTGCCACGACATTAAATGCGGCGTTTGGTGGGAGGTAACCCATCGTTTTCAAAATTTTTAGTCGTTTTTCAAAATTTTTCATCATTTTTGAAATTTTCATTTTTGTAATATCTTAGAATAATATTTTTAACTAATCTGCCAAGTTTCAGATTTTTTGGAGTTGATTTGGGTAGGTCGGGTTGTTCTGGAGTGCAAAAACCAGTAGCTGCCAGCACTGTGCAAGTGCAGAAAAGATTTCTTCAGCGCGTTCGCGTGATACTAACGCGTTCGCGAAGCTTCAGAGTTTTCAACTCATCGCGTTCGCGTGTAACCATGTCGCGTTCGCGTGGCCAGAAGAAAATTCCTCAACGCGTTCGCGTGAGTCTCTGTTGCGTCCGCGACACTTGGAGAAAACACCCTTCGCGTACGCGTAGACACGTCGCGAACGCGATGGGTCAGGTATGTAAAAAGAACCCAACGCTACTGGAATTGGAAGTTTCCCCAATTTTTGTTCAAAAATAACAGCCTAACCCTAACCCCTTTTCGGCCCAAATTAATTTGAAGTGCAAAGTAGCTAAATTCTTCTTGCAATCTTCTCCATTGCTAAGGTATGTAATCTTCACTCTCCTCTAAACTAAATTTTTATTCTTTCCCTCTGTTTCTTTGGTATAAAATCTGAGAATAGCCACCATTGTAGTGTTGTTTTTTATTTTGGTTCAAGTTTTTCAAGTTTAAATTGCAAATTAGTGTTTGAAAACTTATGTTGCTTGCTGGGTGAGGTTGGTTGAGTGTGAGTGTTTAATTGTATGAAAATTTGGGTAAAAATTAGCACCCAAAGCTGTTAAATGTGCACAAACAACTAAGGCACACAGTGTGCTTGAAAAAAATGCCTCAATGAAACTGAAAATTTCTGGGCGAAGAAGAAGCCTTCGCGTACACGAAGCTCCAAACACGAACGCGTGAGCACCAAAAATTAACCCATCGCGAACGCGGTCATACCTTCGCGAACGCGATGGTCTGCAAGTTCTGAAATTTTTTTACTCTTCGCGAACGCGTCTAGGTGATCGCGAATGCGAAGAGCAAATAACTGGCAGTCCCAAAACTGGCAAAAACATTAGCTTTGCACAGCTCTGTCCGGGACCTTTGCCGCCCATTTCTTTAGCTTAAATACTTCCTAATACATTGTTTTAAGTGTTCATATGAGCGTTTAACATTGTTGGTCGATTTTGTAGGCATTTTGGACTTAAAATGGAATCAGAACATCAAGAAATGGCACAGGAACATGTGTTTGGACCGGGACAGGAGGAAGCTTATGACCATGACAGGTTTCTATCTGCAGCATGCGAGCGAAAACACGATGAACTGTTGTCCAAAACGATTGTTCGGAAAAGAGGAATAAATTTGGAAAAGGTGGAGGAGAAAATGCCCGAGTTCTATGCTCGCTTCATGGAGAGTGGCTGGATGTGTTTTCCTGAGCCGCCTAGCAACGCCAACCACACGGTTGTTTTGGAATTCTATGCAAATGTCACACGAACTGATTTCCAGGGTGTGTTGGTAACTAGTGTGCGGGGTGTGCAAGTTCCTTTCAACTCTCAAGTGATCAATGTTGTTTATAACCTCCCCAATGTTGACAATGAGGTTTACAAAGAGAGAGCAAGAGTAGGGGGCAACCAGCGGCTAATAGACAGGTTGCACGGCGGAGTCACTCCAAAGTGGCTAACATTACAGAAGAGGGTAGACTCTCATGATTTTACAGCGGAAGCAAAAATATGGCTTTCCATCATTTGTTCCAGAGTGTCACCTTCCACAAATGACACTGATGTAACAATGGATAGAGCTCTCATGATTGCTGCTCTCATCGAGGGATTGCCTGTGAATGTGGGGAGCATATTGTTCGAGAAATTGAAGAAGCTGCTAATGGTAGGTCTAATAGTCTATTCTTTCCCTCTTTGATCACCAGGTTGTGTTATGATGCAGGGGTACTTAAACGCCCCAATGATGTCGAGAAGGGCCCCGGCAAGCCAATGATCAATCCTTTACTAAAAAGGGGGCCAAGCGACAAGCAGAAAAAGAGGCGCATTGATGTAGCCTCCCCTTCATTGGGGCAGTTCACGGAGATCACCACTGACCCTGCTGGATCCTTTGACCCTGTGGGACTCCTCCAGTCTGGACAACACATTATGAGACATTTGTCTAGTCAAATCTATGGGGTTGATGCACATGTTAGGCAGCTGATAGCTGGCCCTCCCACTGGCCCATCTGGGCAAGCACATCTGGGACCAACACCTCTGCAGGAGCTAAAGCCCCACCAACCCTGGAAGATATAGCTAAGAATCAAAAAGACATGACAACTCACATGGAGGCCATGAACACCAGGCTGGAAAACATGAGCCGCAGGCAGGGAAAGATAGAAAAGCGGCAAAGGAAATTCAAGGAGCATGAGAAGAAGAAGAGCAAGCTGCTAAATAAGATAATGCATAAGCTGGGCACACTTTGTGGTTTACATGACTCGGATGATGATGATGATCATGCAGACATGGATCTTAAATTTCCCACCACATCCAGTTCTGATTGATGCAGTATTCAGGGAGCACTTTCCACCACCTTTTACTATATCATGTTTAGTTGCATTGGGGACAATGCAATATCTAAGTTTGGAGGTAGCTTCTTGTTAGAACTGCTATAGTTATTTTTCTTTTTTATGGATATTTGGCAGATTAGTACTATATTTTTTTTTATTTTGTCATGTGTGGTATTAGTATAATGGAAGTATTATGTTTAGTACGTGGTTTTCATTAGCTTCTTCATGTTTTTGTTGTTTATTTTGTTTATTTATTTTATTTTATTGTTATATTTGATATTAGTGGCGATATCCTTGGTTTTCTTTATACCACGGTTCTTTTTCCAAGGATGCAAAAATTCTTTTTTTTTCTTGAACCGGGTAATTATAGAAATAAATTATAGGGAGTTAGTTTTGTGGTTAGATTTAGTTTTTGTTAATTTGGGTAAATAAATGGTTTGAGTTGAGATTTGTGCCCATTTATAAAAATATGACTTGCTTGGTACTAACATATTTTAAACCTTGGCATATGAATATTTGGTTGGTGAAAAAGATAACAATTGAAGTAAGAACATATCATGACCTTTTAGATTCAATTTTTGGCTCTTTAATTCACTAAATAGCTTCTTGTATGCTATATAACCTTCTTAAGTCATTTGTGTTAATTGGATTGTGGATTTGTATTCCATTTGAATTTTCATGTGTCGGTGTGGTGAGATTTATTTGTAGGTTCTTTTGTAGTACTTGTGGTCTAGAACTTGCCCGGAATGTGTTTTAAGGCGAAATTATAGACTAACTTAATTTAAAAAATGATATTAGGCTTTCCTTGGATCGCTAGTATATTTTATATTTCCTACCCTTAAATATTGTCCCTAGTCAACCAATTTTGAGCCTTTAACCTTATTCTTTGGCAACCATGTTACATGCTTAAACCATTTGTTCCTAAATGATATATCTTTTGGCACCCTACTTCCCTAAAGTACCTTGAAAGTGTTTATTGATTCACGTCCAAGCAACGGTCGTAGTCAATATAAATTGGTTTAATAAGTCCAAGATCGATCCCACAGAGAATTAACCTATCAATCACAACTTTCACAACCCAAGAGTACTTATGAATCAAGTTCCCAAAATTTAGAATATCTTGGTGTATGATTTTCGAATATCCAGTTTGCAAGAATTAAAGAATGCTTTAAACGAAAGAATTGAATATTGAATAAAATAATATAGAGAAAGACTAAGGTATTGATTTCCCCTATTGACGGAATCCCTTATCGTTATGCTCATACAAATTTTTAATATATTCTATCAATCATGAATGCTATGTGTATCGTAACCCTCTCCCGAGCAATTACAATAATTTACTAGTGCACTCTCCCGAGCTACCCTAGCTAGCTTTAATTTGAATAGTTCACTTTAGATTGCACCCAAGACTTCGTTATTCCTAACCCCGTCTTTACGCCTAAAATTATAGATTCCTCTAACAACCTAGGTGTGGTGTTGTTCAACAATAAACCTAAATATGCACTCTTTTCCAAGTTATGCACACTAAATAGGCACAGCTAATTGGGGATCCTACCAATTAACTACAATAAGAATGAAGTTGAACAAATAGAAATCTAATTCACAATTTGTAATCACATAAACGATAAGTTCATCAATCAATAGGTTCCATCAAAACCTTAGAAAAGAATTTAGCTACTCATGCTTGAAGAAACAAGAAGAATAATAATTGAAATCATAAAGAATTTCTTGATATAAAATAATAGAAAGAGTTTGAGAGGAATCTCTCCTACTAAAACCTTGCAAAAGTATTGAAGAAATAAAGTACATGCCTCTATGGGGCAAACTAGGAGTTTATATAGAGGTTTTAGGGCTAAAAAAACTAAGTTTGAGTACAAGTAGGACTGCTGCTGCGGCGACTTCCGCGGTTCGTTCGCGGCCGCGGATGGACCGCGAACAGTAAAACTTCAGAGAGCCAGTTTTTCCGCGGTTCATCCGCGGTCGCGGAGAAACCGCGGTTGTCCACCCTGTTCCGTTGCGAATTTGGAAAAACTCAAAACATGAAAGTTGTAGACCTTTGAAATATCTTTCCAACCATATATTATGGATCCCAAATGGAGTTCTGAGGGAAAAGTTATATCCAATTTACTAAACAGTGCATAATATGCCTCATCCATTCTTCGCTTGTTCTACACTTATCAAATTTGACCCCCGAACTCGATCCCGGCTTAATTTCTTGAGCTTTTACTCAGACTTCAAAGCTCCAAATCACTTAAATTCATTCCATAACATCCATATAGCTCGGAATCACACCTTCTCGGCTACTTTCAACATAAGTTCTTGACTTGTACCACATTTTGGCCTTTTTCACCATCTTTTGACTCCAAAACTTGCTCTTTTAGTCTTCATTAGCTCAAGTGTACCTATAACACACTAAGAACACTAATAAAAGCATTTTATCATTATAAACAATATCAAAACAACAATAAAGCATGATTATTTAGGGCATAAATATAGTCAAATTCACCTATTATCAATACCCCACACTTAAACCTTTGCTCGTCCTCGAGCAATCTTAATCATACTTTAGGCCAATTTTATTTATGTCTCCCCCAATTATGTCACACAAAGCTATTTTTCATGATTAACCTAAGATATGCACAATCCTTACCTAACCGTAAACTCTCATGCCAACACATTATTGCTTACTCTAATTATTACCAAAAACTTGCAAATTTACCTTCTTCCTCTTGAGTTACATGCTCTCACCAAATTTATTGAGAGAAGTTCCCACACATAAACAATGAAGAACATGGAACTTAAAAATATCGGAAAGTTCACTCACTCTCAACAAAGAACATTCATATGCATACAGACACACCATAGGCTTGCCCCTAGTGTAATACTCCACTAATCGAGTTATTCAATCATAGATCAAGAGGTCTTTAAGGGTTGTAATGTTGGCTATGAGACGGGTAGGATACTTTTGGTTATAGTGACTAACCTCCCTAAGCACTTTTCTTTTCCTTTTTTACAACTTCCCTTTTCGTTTTCTTCCTTATGTCTCCCATAAACATTTATTCGCCTTTATTTGCTTTTAATCCCCATTTTCCTTTGTTGGTGTAACCGGCCTTTTTAGTTTTTTTTTCATATATACATTGATATAGCTCTTTTTCTCATTGCTTTGCACACATTTGCATTATTTTGGCCAATTCACTATTTTCTACCATTCATTCTTGATTTTCCCTTTTCAATTTCCCTTCACCCCACACTTAAACTTTTGCATATTTGTTACAATACAAGTGCTTCTAGGAGGTAAAGTAGAACAAAATATAATAATTTGAAGAACATTCAAGGGTTATCAAAGAATAGGCTTTAAGCTCAAAGGGGTTAACTAAGATATAATGTACGGGTGAATTAATGTCTATTGATATATGGGGTTACACAAAGAAATGCCTCTATCCTTTCTACAACCGAATAACTTCTATTTCGCTTTGCAAACATACATGGCAAGTTCTAGGCATCATGTACAACATACAATGTAAGTAAAAACCTCACACACACATGGCATGCAACTCATTTGGAATCCGGTTTATCTACAAAGTCCTATCGATGTTCAAGCAAGCATTATTGTGCAATTTAAGGCTCTACAGAGTCAAGCTTAGAAGATACATTCTCAAGTTCAATTTACGCTTTTGCTAATGTGCATATTCGGGGTTACATGTTGCCCTTTTACCTCTAATCCTAAGAAAAGAAAGAAAGAAAGAAAAAAAATCTACCTAACCCGGTTCAATAAAAACCCTTGGAAAAGAACCGTGGTCAAAAGAAAAACCAAGGGGGAGATGATACACTACCTAGAAAAAGAAAATAAAAGAAAGAAAAATTCCTACGTGGACTACTTCCTTCAAGAGTACTTGTCCTAAATAGTCCGTCATAAGGAAGAGTCCTCTACTCATATTTTTGTATTTTTTTTAAATTTTCTGATTTTTTTGTGTTTTTTTTTATTCCGACTTGGACCCTTAAGAAACCCGTCGCCAAGTGTCCATCATCGGGCCAAGCTAGCTAATATAATTTACAGCTACATCTACTATATACAATATACAATACAAGACAAGTCTCCCACCCCACACTTAAAATCATTCCATGTCCTCATGGCATAATAATACATGTATAGCACAGAAGGGTGAGACAACTTACCCTGGGATCTACCCCGTGTCTAGCCACTTTATCACTTTCTTTTTCACCCTATCCTTCGTATTCGGGTTCAGCCTTCTTTTGCGTTTCCTGGAAGGTTTGTGCCCCTCTTCTCGGAGAATCTTGTGCATGCAGTATGCAAGGCTAATCCCTTTTATGTTTGCCATGGTCCAACCATTGGCAGCTTTACATTTCTTGAGTACTTGTAATAACTTTTGAGCCTGCACATCTAGCAAACCAGATGAAGTACTAACAGGTAAAGTGGAGTTAGGGCCTAGAAATTCATACCTGAGATGAGATGGTAGTGGTTTAAGCTCCAGCTTTGGTGGCTCTTCTATGGATGGTTTTGTAGGAGGGGTCTCTTTTTTCTCTAAGTGTAGAGGCTCGAATTCAAGCTCTCTCTCCCAAAACCCCTTGCCTTCCAGCGATACTACCCATTCTGCTAAACTTTCACCATTTACCTCTTCCAAGTTCATCAGGCATGCTTGAAGTGAATCTTCAATGGTCAACTCTGCATCGTCTGTCTCCACTATCACATCAACCGCATCAATGAGAGAGCAATTTGCGAACTCACTAGGGCGCCTCATGGATTTTTGCACATTGAATATGATTTCCTCATCATTCAACCTCATCTTGAGTTCCCCAGTCTCACAATCAATTAGAGCTCTCCCGGTGGCTAGGAATGGTCTTCCTAAGATTATAGGAATTTCCTCGTCCACCTTGCAATCAAGAATAACAAAATCGGCGGGAAACACAAACTTCCCTACCTGGATAAGAACATCATCTAAAATACCAAATGGACGCTTAACCGTCCTGTCAGCAAGCTGTAATAACATAGAGGTAGGCCTGGCTCTCCCAATGCGTAGCCTCTTATAAATAACTAAGGGCAGGAGGTTAATGCTTGCCCCCAAATCACACAATGCCTTTGCAAAGGCATAATTCCCTATAGTGCATGGGATGGTGAAGCTACCTGGATCAGATAGCTTCTCAGCTATGGGTCTGGAGACCACTGCACTACAAGTCTGGGTAAGGGTCACGGTGGCCAAGTCTTGGAAATCAAATTTCCTCGACATCAAGTCTTTCATCATCTTAGAATACCCAGGCATTTCTTTTAAAGCTTCAATTAAGGGAATATTTACCTGGATTTGCTTGAGCATATCAAAGAACTTTTTGTATTGCTCTTCCTTCTGGTGCTTGGCCAACCTTTAGGGGAATGGTGGTGGAGGCCTCTTCTTCCGAGTGACTTGGGACTTTTCTTTCTCTATCACTTTTTCTTCAACCTGATGCTCTACCTGTTCAGCTACTTTTTCCGTTCCCTGCTGCATCTCTTTATTTTCAGCAACTGGCTGGACTGTAATTTCTGTCAACCCGGTGGACTCATCCAGTTCAATGGGCAATGGAGTGAGTGTCTCAGCATGTGTGTCGATTTTCTCACTTTCTTTCTCAGCATCAAGATCTCTACCACTTCTCAGAGTCACTGCCATTATCTGCTTTGGGACTTGGTCTTTTGGGTTTGTTTGTGTATCTGCAGGCAATGTCCCTTGAGGACGATTGTTGAGAGACATAGCAATCTGGCCCACCTGTATTTCAATTTTCTTGATGGCTGCATCATGGGCATCTATCCTCTCATTGGTTTTGGCATTCGACCCGATTACCTGTTGCATCATAGCTTTCAACTCTGCGAACCCATCGTCATGTCTACCCCCATGAGGTGGTGGAGGTGGATGATATCCCTGCTGCTGATTGCCGAAATTCTGAGGTCTAGGATATGGGACCATGTTGTGTGGTGGCCTCATACCAGCTGCATTATACTGTAGTTGTGGAGGCCTGTATTGTTGTGGAGCCTGCTGACCCCAACTCGGATTACCCTGTTGCTGCCCTCCATAATTAGCCACATAATTCATGTCTTCATGATGGTGATGATGTTCTTGGTCTGCAGCCCATGGATTACCTATGCGTTGGCTAATGCAAGATGTGCACAAACCACCATTGGTAGTGTCTACAAGGTGAACTTGCTGCTTAACCCCTGATTCTTCCACCTTCTTTGTTAGGATGCTCATTTGTGTCAATAAAGTTGCCACGTTCTCCTCCAGAGTGTTGGATGGATCCAGAGGTACAGAGTGTACTACTGGTGTGATAGGAGCATTCCTGGATGTCCACCCGGAATTTTGAGCCATCTTATCTAGCAAATTTTGGCCCTCTCTCCAAGTCTTGCTCAGAAAAGCCCCACCTGCTGAAGCATCTACAATATTCTTCATACTGTCTGAAAGTCCCATGTAGAACCTTTGACCCAACATCTGTTCAGGAATCCCATGGTGAGGACACATAACAAGCATGCCTTTGAATCTGCCCCAAGTTTCATGTAGTGTTTCCAGTGGTTTCTGTTTGAAGCTCACAATCTCATCAATTTGTTGAGCTGTTTTGTTGGGTGGATGAAACTTGTTGTGGAATTGTTTGACTAACTCATCCCAAGTTGCAATGGAGTTTATTGGGAGTGAGTTTAGCCATATCTGTGCTGCTCCTGTAACTGAGAATGGAAAAAGTAGTAATCTGATAGCTTTCGGAGTTACATTCGGTTGCCTTTGTGTTTTGCATATTGATAGAAAGTTTTTGAGGTGCTGCTGTGGATCTTCAACCTGAGACCCAGAGAATAATCCCTTGTTTTGCAACAAGTGAAGCATGTTGTTAGTAATCTGGAAGGACTCGGCTTGAATTGCTGGCACAACGATGGCAGTTGCCAAATTATCCGCTGTGGGTTGTGCCCAGTCGAACAATGCACCTTCTTGTGCCTCCTGTGCCTCTTGCATGTTTAGCCTGGCTTGCTGGTTTTGAGCGTTTATGTCACCCATGTCGAAGTCTAGTTTGATTGGTTGTTGAGATTGTTGAATTTGTTTGATGGCTTTGTTACGTGCCCGGAAAGTTTGCTCGGGGTCTGAGAGTCCTTCGATTAGTTCTCCAGTCCTTGCAGATTTTCTAGGCATGCACCTGCATACCCAAATCAACAAACGTCAAAATATTCAATGTAGAGTGTAGAAAGAACCTGAATACACAAGAATCTTGAAGTTCTGGCAATGGCAATTGATAATTCCGTTAATTCCCCGGCAACGGCGCCAAAATTGATTCACGTCCAAGCAACGGTCGTAGTCAATATAACTTGGTTTAATAAGTCCAAGATCGATCCCACAGAGAATTAACCTATCAATCACAACTTTCACAACCCAACAGTACTTTTGAATCAAGTTCCCAAAATTTAGAATATCTTGGTGTATGATTTTCGAATATCTAGTTTGCAAGAATTAAAGAATGCTTTAAACGAAAGAATTGAATATTGAATAAAATAATATAGAGAAAGACTAAGGTATTGATTTCCCCTATTGACGGAATCCCTTATCGTTATGCTCATACAAATTTTTAATATATTCTATCAATCATGAATGCTATGTGTATCGTAACCCTCTCCCGAGCAATTACAATAATTTACTAGTGCACTCTCCCGAGCTACCCTAGCTAGCTTTAATTTGAATAGTTCACTTTAGATTGCACCCAAGACTTTGTTATTCCTAACCCCGTCTTTACGCTTAAAATTATAGATTCCTCTAATAACCTAGGTGTGGTGTTGTTCAACAATAAACCTAAATATGCACTCTTTTCCAAGTTATGCATACTAAATAGGCACAACTAATTGGGGATCCTACCAATTAACTACAATAAGAATGAAGTTGAACAAATAGAAATCTAATTCACAATTTGTAATCACATAAACGATAAGTTCATCAATCAATAGGTTCCATCAAAACCTTAGAAAAGAATTTAGCTACTCATGCTTGAAGAAACAAGAAGAATAATAATTGAAATCATAAAGAATTGCTTGATATAAAATAATAGAAAGAGTTTGAGAGGAATCTCTCCTACTAAAACCTTGCAAAAGTATTGAAGAAATAAAGTACATGCCTCTATGGGGCAAACTAGGAGTTTATATAGAGGTTTTAGGGCTAAAAAAACTAAGTTTGAGTACAATTAGGACTGCTGCTGCGGCGACTTCCGCGGTTCGTTCGCGGCCGCGGATGGATCGCGAACAGTAAAACTTCAGAGAGCCAGTTTTTCCGCGGTTCATCCGCGGTTGCGGAGAAACCGCGGTTTTCCACCCTGTTCCGTTGCGAATATGGAAAAACTCAAAACATGAAAGTTGTAGCCCTTTGAAATATCTTTCCAACCATATATTATGGAGCCCAAATGGAGTTCTGAGGGAAACGTTATATCCAATTTACTAAACAGTGCACAATATGCCTCATCCATTCTTCGCTTGTTCTACACTTATCAAATTTGACCCCCGAACTCGATCCCGGCTTAATTTCTTGAGCTTTTACTCAGACTTCAAAGCTCCAAATCACTTAAATTCATTCCATAACATCCATATAGCTCGGAATCACACCTTCTCGGCTACTTTCAACATAAGTTCTTGACTTGTACCACATTTTGGCCTTTTTCACCATCTTTTGACTCCAAAACTTGCTCTTTTAGTCTTCATTAGCTCAAGTGTACCTATAACACACTAAGAACACTAATAAAAATATTTTATCATTATAAACAATATCAAAACAACAATAAAGCATGATTATTTAGGGCATAAATATAGTCAAATTCACCTATTATCATTTATGTAGGCTAAAAGCCTAAGTTTAGGGGTGAAAGTTGGGAAAATTGTGATATAGAATTGATTTGAGAAGGTGAAAGGTATGTAAAAGAATTGGTTAATTGGATTGTGAAAAGAAAAATGTATATATATATATATATATATATATATATATATATATATATATATATATATATATATATATATATGTTGATAAAAGTTGTAAATAAAGGACTAGATGTGGATTGAAAAGTGAAACAAGGGTGGAAAATATCTTTGAAGGAAGTAGCTTTAATTTTGATATTGTAGTGCTTTGGGAGGTTCTAAGTCACTTTAACCAAAATTTTGTTTTACCTTAACCAAATACCTAAACTACAACCTTTTAAGTCCCAATTGATTTTGAATCAAGTTGTCTACGTTAGTGGAGGAATACATAAAGGGCAAGCCTATGGTACTACTTGTATGCATTTGAACATCTTTTTGAGAGTGAGTTAATTCTTTCAATTTGATATCCCAATTTTAATTTAAATTGAGATTTATGAGTGTGGGATCCTCTCTTGAAGGTAAGGGCACATGAAAATTTAGTTGTGAATCTAATCTCATTTTCAATTGATAAGAATGACCAAAGAAAGTTGATTGTGATATAGAAAAAAATTTTGAATCTTTAGTGTCATGACTTGGTTTTTACTTTGATTTGCATTAGTGTTTGAGCACTTGAAGTATAATGAAGTTTATGTGAAGTGCTCAATAATTCATATGCTTTGGAGTAATTGTTGGTACCAATCGAAGTCATGTTTTTGTAATTAAAGTAGACTTTCTTTTTAATTGGCTTGGTGTGTTGAGAATATGAGGTTGATTTAGTCACTTGTGAGGAAATTTTATCGTTTCCATTGCTTGGGGACAAGCAATAGTTCAAGTTTGGAGGTGTGATAAGTTGGTAAAATACTAACTTATCTTGCCTTTAAATGACGACATTTAATATATTTGAAGTGATAAAATCCTGTATTTAATGTTATTTACTTCTATTCTACAGGATTGAATGTGATTTAGAAGTAATGGTGAAGAAACCAAGTGAAAACAAGACAAAAATGAGCTAAAATGGACAAATAATCTGCCCAGGTGAAATACTCTTCGCGAACGCGATAGATGTCTCACGAACACGATGGTTCAGTAGCCCAAGCTACGCGAACGCGATGTTCAATGGCGCGAACGCGTTGAAGGATAAAAAGGACCTTCGCGAACGCGACAAAGTTACACGCGAACGCGATGTTCAACTTCAGCAACATTCGCGAACGCGAAGGCATGTACGCGAACGCGTTGACCAAAATCTCCTATTCATCGCGAACGCAAAGGTAGGCACGCAGACGCGATGAACAAATCTGGCGTGAAGACTGGGCAGTTCTGTAATTTTACATTTTCCACTCCAAATCAATTATATACTCGCCCAAAACAGATCTCTCGGCATTATCTTCATCTTTTAGGATCTTTGGCTTATTTTCAGTAGAGAGAACATTTTTGGAAGCTAGGGTTTTGCACACACTTGGGTCTTGAAGATTGAAGCTTTTGGTTAAGAATTCCTTACCCATTTATGTTTATTTCTTCATTTTCTTGCTTTGTATTGAATATTTAAGTGTGTAGTATTTATTTCCAACACTTGAATCTTGTTTATGAGAGTATTCATGTTTAAAGTGTGGATTAAATAACTTGTTGTTCTTATGTATTTGTTAGATGATCTTGTTATTTGAAGCTTAGATTGATTTTATTGAAGTTATTGTTGTGGGTTGGTTATTTGATTTTGATCTTAATTATTTTACTGCTAGGCCAACAGTGAAAATATTATTTACGAATCTTGAATTAAACTTGATAGAGGAAATTCTTGGTTGCATATAAAATCAAATAGAACAAGATTTGAATCCCGGGCATCGGGTGGAGAATTTGCAACTAAGATAGACATATACTTAGTTGCCTTGTTTGGTTGAATCATAAGAGTGGTAAATGCATTCTTGTTAATATTAATACCATAGACATATAGGTATTGATTTAACTTGGATAGATTCATAAGAACTCGAAAGATTCTTATGAATATTATTAACCTTATAATCAACAATCCGAATAGTTCAATAAATCAATTATGAGTATGAAAAGAATCATGATTACTAGCAATTTCATGACCACTTCAGTGTAATTCCCGAAGCAAATCATACGTGTAGCCATTGATCATTTTACTTGCTTTCTAGTTTAGTTTATATTTTCGCATTTAAGTTTAAATACTTTTTCAATCACCATTCTTAGTGTTTGGCGTTGCATAATTAGCAATAATTTTATTATATACTTAATCGCCTACACATTGTTCTCTGTGGAATTTGACCTCGACTCTTAGTTGGGTAAATTATATTGCTGCGACCGTATCTATTGCTTTTTAGCAGTCGATTTGGACGTCACCACGGGTATTACTATATCTAGGTTTAACCCTTTAATTGGGGATATAAATTTCTTGACTACACCACAATTCCTTGTTGGAACAACTTCATGGACTTAGGCTCTCTTTCTAAAGAAGAGGCAAAGTCCGCTAGGCATAAACTAGTGTTTGCAACCACTAATTCAATATTAAAACCCTAAATTAGCCAAAATACCAAACACCCATAATCAATCAAGCATTAAATCACAAGACCCATCAATTACCCATACTAGGGTTGAGCCACAACCCTAGCTAATAGGTCTAGCAACTCATAATGATAGAAGAAAACAAAGAAATAAATGAAGAAAAACTCATAATAATTAAATTACTAAATAAAACTTGAAGATTCAATGGTGAAATTAAGCTAAAATTACTCAAAATGGCAAAAGAAATGATTTCATGAGTGCAGCTCTACGTCCAAAACTATCTATTGACCTAAAAATGGGAAAAGAAACTATTTATACTAGGCTGAAATTTCTGAACAAAAATACCCATGCGGGGCTAGTGCGGACTGCACAAAATCGAGTATTGCCATACTAATGCTCTAGGTTTGACTTTTGTGCTCTCTGAAGTTTGGCCATCATAGACCGCACAAAATGCACTGCGGCTGTGGTGGCCTCTACTATGGTCCACACAAAATGGACTGCAGACCGCATTGGGCATAATCCTCCAATTTCCATCTCTCTGAACTTTTTCTCTCCGGATCGCATGAAATCGAGTGCAGCCACAATTAACCCAATGCGGACCTCACATCCCTTTGCGGCCACATTAAATGATTGAATGAATAACATAGTCTTTGAACATCATCTTTGCAGATTGCATATAGTGGTATACAGCCGCACTTGCCCTATTTGACTGAGCTTGGTCTTGTCTTGGTACTCATGCAAATTTCACTCTTTTTTAGCTGGTTTTTGACACCTTATCACCTTGATGATCAAACCTGCAATCAAGCACAACTTGTGAGCCTTTGGGACTATTTTGTACATGTTTCTAATCAAAACTAAGCAAAAAGGAGTGTAAAATGCATCATAATCCATAGTTATCACACGGCCAGCCATGAGATCCGTAGTTTTATCGACACTTATTCCGGGTACAATCAAATTCAACCGGATGATGAGGAAAAGATTTTATTCATCACTAAGTATGGCACCTACTGTTATAATGTAATGTTGTTTGGGATAAAAGATGTTGGTACTACATACCAACCCTAGTGAATCGAATGTTTGAAGAACAAATAGGTAAATAAATGGAGGTATATATTGACGATATGCTAGTTAAGTCCCTGCACAAAGAAGACCATTTAACACATTGGCAGGAAACCTTCAACTTACTAAGAAAATATATAATAAAGCTCAATCCTGAGAAATCTGCATTCGAGGTCGGTTCGGGTAAGTTCCTCGACTTTGTAGTTCCAAATTGGGGAATCGAGATCAACCTCAATAAAATCAAGGCAATCAAAGACCTTACAGTTCCAGATTGGGGACATCGTTAAGGTCGTACAAATATTAGCAGGGCGGATAGCCACCTGAGGTCGGTTCATCTCACGGTCTTCATATAGAAGTCACATGTTCTTCTCACTACTCAAAAAGAAGAACAAATTCGCTTGGACCCCATAATTTCAACAAGCATTGGAAGAGTTAAAACGGTATCTTTCGATACCACAATTGCTTCATACTCCGAAAGTGGACTAGATACTCTACTTATATTTGGCAGTCTTGAAAGTTGCGTTAAGTGGTGTCCTAGTTCGAGCGGAGCAAAGTAAGCAATTTCTTATTTACTATGTCAATAGAACTTTAGACGAAGCCAAGATATGATACGCATACTTAGAAAATTAGTGCTTGCTCTAATAAGCTCTCTAGGAAATTAAAGCTACATTTTCAGTGCCACCCAATTTGTGTGGTGACCACTTACCCTCTTTGTAATGTTCTGCACAAGACCAAACTCTCGGGCCGATTGGACAAATGGGTTGTTAGAATCAGTGGGTATGATATCGAGTATCAACCCTGAACGAGCATCAAGTCTCAAATCTTAGCAGACTTCGTGTCCGACTTCACGCCTTCCCTCGTACCTTAGGTTGAAAAGGAACTTTTGTTTAAAACGGGTGCATCTTCGGGGGTGTGGACCCTTTTCACAGATGGCACTTTAAATGTGAAGGGGTCCGGGCTAGGCATCATTTTGAAGCCTCCCATGGGAAATACAATTAGATAACCTATCAAAACCCCTAATTTGACTAGCAATGATGCCGAGAATGAGTCCATGATTGCAGGTCTCAAGCTGGCTAAAATCTTGGGAGCATATGTTATCGAGGCAGAATGTGACTCCCTATTGATGGTTAGCCAGTCAAAAGGACATTCGAGGTTCGAGAAGATTGAATGCAGCGGTACTTGGACAAACTACATGTAACCCTACATCGGTTTAAAGAATGGACCCTATAGCATGTACCTCAATAACAGTGAGGCCGATGCCATTGCAAATTTGGGGTCATCAACCGAAGACGACGAAATTAGATCAGAGGCTGTCATACAAATTTTGTAGTCAGTAATCGAAGAAGGCCACATCAAAATAAAGTCCACAAGCCTAAGTTTAGATTGGAGGAATAAATATATTGAGTATCTGAAGAATGGGAAGTTTCAATCAGACACTAAGAAATCGAAACTCTGCGAATAAAGGTTGCACAATTCACATTGGGCAAAGATGAAACATTATACAGAAGGATTTTTGATGGACCGTTGGAAATATGTTCGAGTCCAGGAGACACCAACTACGTTCTCTGAGAAATTTACGAGGGCACTTATGAATTCCGATGCCGAATCACTAGTTCACAAAGTCGTCAGAGCGGGATGCTATTGAGACAATACGAAAAAAGATATTAAGCAATTTGTTCGAAAATGCATTAAGTGCTAAAGATATGCACTGATGATCCACCAGCTCGGAGAGCAACTTCATTTAGTCTTATCCTTATGGCCATTAATAAAATAGGGAATGGATATTCGGTACCATCTAGGATCACATCATATACTGATTCGGGATACCCTCTAAGATAGTATGCGACAACGAAAAACAATTTATCGGTATCAAAATACCAAAGTTCCTCGAAGATCACAAAATAAAAAGGATATTGTCCATGCCGTATCATCCTAGTGAGAATGAACAGGCCGAATCAACAAACAAGTCCATTATTGAGAATCTAAAAAAAATATAGAACGATGCAAAGTCAAAATGGAGAGACATTTTTCCTAAAGTATTTTAGGAGTATCGAACAACATCAAAATTCGGTGCGGAGGCAACACCATTCTCCTTAATACATGGCGCCAAAGATCTGATCCTGATCGATATTGGGGAACCTAGCCAGGTCTCGATACACAACGGAAGAGTCAATCACGAGGCTATGAATACAAGCCTCGAATTTCTAGATGAAAAATAGGAAGTCGCCGTCATCCGAGGGGCCGCACAAAAGCAACGCATCAAAAGGTACTACAACCGAAGAGCCAACCTTCACCACTTTCAAACTGGGGACTTAGTTTCTAGAAAAGTCACCCTCAATACACGAGACCCAAACAACGAGAAAGTCGACGCAAATTAAGAAGGAACGTATCAGGTCATCGGTATCATCGAAAAGGGATCTTACAAACTTGGCACAATGAATGGCGAAAATTTTCCAAATAATTGGAACATATCATTCGTTAAATGATATTATTGCTAAGGTATGACCTTTTCCTTTTTCATGTGTATTTTATACTAGCTTATTGCAGGTGTTTGACCGAAATCAAAGTTCTTTCCAAAAAAGTCCTTAGGTCTAGAAGCACGTGTTGCACTCTTTTTTCCTTCGACCGATTTTTATCCTAAATGGGTTTTTCCAACAAGTCTTTTAACGAGTCAAACATTGTTCGTGATAACTTAGAGCAATTCAACAGTATCCAAGGATTCTTTACAATCAACATCGAATACTGGGGGGCATCACCCTCAGATGTTACATTTTCTAGAAAAATACTTCGTCTCAACAGGGTCTCGATAGGTAAATTTTGTAAAGGACTAAACGGTCAAATGAACTGTGTCCGTGTAGATTATCCGAGACCTAATGAAAAAACATTACGTCTGAATGATCTATTAAAAAAGTAGTTTTTCCTTACCAGATGTTCTATGTCTTATTGACATTTTTACTTTATAATATTATACTTATTATCTATTGCGAAAACTGGCTCAAGTGTCGATCGCAACTAAAGCTTGAACAATCAACCCCGTACTCGGGGACTGCCATCCCAAAATTGACATGCTCGAATTATCAAAATGGAAGACCATAAGACATTAAAAAGGCATCAACAGTTTTATAGGCCACATCCACCGCACTCTGGGACTAACACTTCGAACAAGTTCGAAGTATAATTGAGAAATAAGACCAAAGTGAAAATCTCAAGTTAAAGGATACGACCAAACTAACACAGTTTGCAGACGTCATAATTCCATAACAAAACTGGCCTTCTAATAAATATTCACTAAACCAGTTAAAAGGGGTACCCTCGGGAAAATTACAAAGGGTTTCGATAACATAAACCCTCAAAACCTTAAGGGATACCAAATTGTTCGAACTTTCCAACAAGCTTATCCTAAGGCAAACAATGTAAAGGGTTTTCACTAACCCTAAAAAATCCCAACGAGTACAAATTTATCTCGTGCTAAGGCATAACAAACGTTTATATGAATAAACTTTTTAATCCGAAAAGGGAAAAGTCATTCTTCTGAGGCCATATCGGCCCAATTCAATAGCATAAGGGCCGTTGTGTTTTTTGAGTTCGAGAATTCACTCTCACTTAACCAAAACCTAAGGGTCATCTTATTTTGAGTTCGAACAAGTACACACTCGATTAAAAATACTACACTAGTCCGACTACGATCAAATTACCTCAGCCTCATACTTATGAAAATTATCAAGAAATGGCCTAATATAGTTTGTACGAGGCAGAAACTGAAATAAAAAGGGAAAAAAGAACTTTTATATATGATAATATTTACACGGATCGGTAAAGATCCTATGCAAAATATTTGAAAAAGGAAAAAAATCCTAAGTGCCTAATTTCCTTCGGGAGCTACACCTTCTCCATTGGAATCCCCCCCTCTTGAATGCGCTCATGCACCAGGAATCATCATCATCCGAAGAGGCCAACCCTTTGGCTTGGACTCGAGCTCTTTCACATTTGTATTTCAGCAGGAAGGTTAAAGCCACGAGCGTGAATCTCCTCAAGATTCTCTTTTCGAGTCTGGAACTTGGCATCCTCGGCAGCCAGTATGCTCGAGTCTAGGTGGTATCAGCAACTTCCTTTGCTCGAACATGAGAAGCCTCAGCCTCAGCTCTATAGACGGTCACGATCACCTCCGCATCAGCCTTTACAATTTCCGCCACAGATGTAACCTTTGTAAGTTCGGTGGCCAACCGAGCCTTGAGTTCCTCAATTTTCTTGTCTTGGGACAAGCTTTCCTCCTTAATCCTTGGAGATTACGTTCAGCCGATGACAATTGGGCTCATGCAGCCTTTTTCTCTAAAGCAAGACGGTCCATGTTTTTTTCCACCTCAAAGTCTCCACCCACATCATATTGGCCTCCTCACACAACTATTTGATCTTTTCGGCCTTATTCAGAACGTACAAGATCAAGTATTTGTCGTCACCCATGATTGATACATCGAGTTTCTAATAGTTTTCATTACTTCTCAATCAGGTTAGTTTGCTCTTTATGAGCTATAGCCAATTAAGCTCAGAGGTCTTTGATCTTTTTTTTTTTTGCCCGGTGAGAAGTTTAAAGGAATTTCTCTCCTTCATGAGCCTTTGAATATTGACCTCACATCGGCTCAACCCTGTTTGAGATTTAGAAAATGCAGTCTGATGGAGTGTCAAGGCCTATGAAGAAAGAAAGGAAATTCGACAAGAAAAAAAAAATACAAGTGAGGTATCGACTAGGGGAATTGAGAATTACCCGACTCAGGAGTCGTTGAGCCTCACCATTGATGCTCGATACCTTACTCAGTTCGGTAGCATCTTCGCCTCCTCTAAAAAACAACAAAAAAGGTCATCCCCTCCATGGTCTCCCTTCGCACCGGGGGTCCTGTGGCCTGGGCCTACCGAATTGTCCCTCGAAAAAATGTAGAGAGGGGCGGCGAATCGCCAATATCTATTTCCCTATGCAAGTCACTTGGGGTGTTTTCTTTATTTTGAGGGGCCTCGAATCCAACCTCTTCAGGCATACCTACCAATTGCTCACTTTGACGGATGGCATCTTCAGGCTCCGATGACTCTGGGACATTGACTGGGCCATCTTTCGAGATCTACTCGGTCAAAAGCTGAACCTCTTTGATCATCAATGGCTCAGCAGCCTCTGGGGCGTCAGCGCTCCTTTTCATTTGAGCTGCCAGCTCAAAGCCAATATCTTCATTTTCCTCTTCTTCATCTCATAGTCACTGAACTACATCTGTAGGAAGTACGATGGTGTCTTTCGTCGACTTACTCTTCTTGGTCCATGGAGTCTTAGAGGGCGAGACCCTTTTTCTTTTAGTTTTCTTTCATAAGCTTCGGGACCGAGGGCGAAACCTCTTCCTTCCTAGTCGGGGGCCTCATGATGGTATCTTTCCCAATGCCTTGTAAGAAAGGAATTCAAGTAAGTATAAGAGGGAAACATTTTAACAAATCCATGAGATACATAAATAAAAGGATTAGGGGTGTGCATTCGAATCGGTTTATTGATAAATCGATTCAATTATTTGTTATCGAAATGGAAATTAAAAAAATCGAAACCTTGTTGAAACAATAACGATAAGCATATGTACAAATCAATAATCGATAAGTAATTGTCGATAAGGATCAAAATTGAATCGATAAATCGAATGCACGCCCCTAGACTGTAGACACTTATTAAATGAGTAATTACTTGTTTGTGTAGATTAATATAACATGAAGAATGTATATATGTTCCACTACTATTTTGAAAGCGAGTATACAATTTTATTTTCCCTAATCTATACCCTTTCCTTTACCCTATGTCCCTTACCCTATTATTTTCTCTACCAAATTTAAGGAATCATCATATTTAAAGATCAAGGGAATGAAGTTCAAATTACTGAAAAACAGAATTAGATGTGATGATGTGTTTTGTTTTGTTTTTTATACTGTTGGAGTGTGGTGAAATACATTTGATCTCTTACTTTAGTTTTGTTGCATGTGCTTCTTGACACAATTTTTATATTATAAATGGTGTTCATCTTATTTTAGCTTCTTTTTGTCCATATTAGTTAGGTGCATTTATAGCGATATACTTTTCGTGGAATCCCATGAATTTTCTTATTGGTGTAATCGATAATTGAATTGACACGCCCCCAAAATCGATAAATCGATAAATTAAAATTGCAAAAATTCGAAACCTTATTGAAACGATAATGATAAGCATATGTACAAATCGATAATCGATAAGTAATTATCAATAAGAGTCAAAATCAAATCGATAAATGGAATGCCCGCCTCTAGAAAGGATTACCGTAATTTTTGGCCTCCCATCGACCCCTTACTATATCGCACCATAAGCGCTCAACGTACGTGGAGGTTGAATCTATGGTCCGAACCAGCTCTAAAGGTTCGGAATCACCGGGCATCGAAGCTACCGCTACATCATAGAAAAGGATGTCGCTGAGAAGAAGTAATGGAAACAAAATAGTAAATAGAATCTAAAGGAAGGATTTAACTTATGCTCCATATTCCACTTCTCAGGAAATGACATCTTCTCCGCCGGAATCAGGTTGGATGTCTTCACTTGAATTAATCGACCCATCCACCCTTGATCCTTGTCCTTGTCTATGCTCGAGAATAGCTCATTGGTGTCCCGATGCTAATACTTTATTAACACACCTTGAAATAGATGAGTCATATACAAACTGATGAGGTGGTCGAGGGTGTCCCTTCGAATTTGCTCGCAAGAAATTGGAACAAAATGACAGTCCTCCAAAAAGAATGTGGATCTGACCTAGGGTTATTTGATATTGGCGGCAAAAGTCAATGATGACAGGATTGATAGGGCCCAACATGAAATGATATTCATAGACACTTAGAAACCCTTCCACATTGGTAGTGGTATCTTCCTAGGGAGTCGGAATCACTGCCTCTTTCCTCTCCCAATGGCAGTTTGTCTTGACCTGCTCAAGGTCACTCTCAGTTATTGAGCACGCGTATTTTGACACTGGATCACACCGACTAGGGACATGCAAAGTTATCTCGACTTTGAAGTTGGAAGAAAGATCACACCCCACCTTGGGAACGCACTCCTCACGGTACGGATCCACCAATTTTTTATCGCCAACCGGCCGCGATGAAGAGGCGCCCTCCTTTTATGGAATAGTTTTGGACCTCCTTTCCATCTCTGCAAGTTGGAAGAAAGAAGAACATAATGAGGTTTGGTGTTTTGAGGTAAGATTAATAATAAGACCTAGAGATTATGCAGCAGGGAAAAACCTTAAGGAAGTGAAAATCTTTGAAGATTATTAAGAGTAAAGCTTTGGAAAAAAGATAAGGAAAGTACATTTATAAAAAGAAGGTAATGGTTCAAACTCAATAGTGGCAGACAACAACTAACATGCATTTAATTCCACTGTATGCGAATCGACAGGACGTTTTGGTTACTTCCGTTGCTTACATCTTGAAGATGATGTCATGACAGGTCGAGGTACAAAACCAAAGGCTCAATTCATTTCTTCTCATTCCACTCCAAGAAACAGGGGGACTATCTGTATATGGTTAAAATTGAACCTAACCGATTTTACTATTTGATCGAGGCTAGGGAATTGCATAAAAGGTCGACCTCGTGACAGATCAGACCGAGGTACAAGGATAAGGCACCAAGTTCGAGGACCGAGATACCTATTGAAGATCGAGGCAAGTAGCTATCGAGACAAAATGATATGGACATCGAGCAAAGCACAATAATAGAAAGGCGATATATCCATGACTAGTAGAATGTCATGGCGTAAATCTCGAAAATCAAATCAAGGGCGATTATTTTGTTAATCATAGAATTTACTTCCGCAATTAAGATTTTACCATAACTAGGATTTCTCTGCTGTATAAAGAGGGCCCTAATTATTTTGTAACCATCTTACATTCAAGCATATCAAATAAATACAATACTTTCTATTTCATATTCTTGTTCATCGGTTAGTTTGATTCTTAACTGCTTTAGGCACAAATCACTTTGAGGCCACTTAAGCTCGAGGGATGAATCACATTTCTAGACTAGTTTGCTTTATCTCATTGTTAATCTATATTGTTAATCTTTACGTTTATCAATTGGTATTTTATGAAATCACGTATCCTTAAAACCACATTATATGTTTAATTGTTATCTAATTTTTAGGGTAAAAAATCATCGCATCAAGTTGAATATAATTACATTACATATTGAAAAGAAGAAATTCGTAAAATAACTAGGAGAAGATATTTTAAGAAAACGCTGTCAGATATAGACAAAACTTGAAAAACTGGATTAAAGTTGTAATCTACCCAAAAACTATATTCATAGAACATTCACAAATCTCTAACTTGGACATAAATTTTTAATGATTATTTACATGAAAATAAACTATACTCGCAAAAATGAATATGTAACGACCCGATCGGTCGTTTTGTGTAATTTTACCATGTTAGCCCTTTTTATTGCTTCACACACGTGTGTTTATGATTTTACCACTTTAATGGTCGGTTAGCTTCGTTCCAGAAAGCTTCTAGGTCTATTTGGACCCTTTATTCTTGATTTAGAGGTGTAAATTTGAAAATGTTGATCAAACTTTTACTTTTTGTGAAAATGATCCTAGAACTGTATTTTTGTGGCTCTAATAGATTTGTATCATAATTTCAGACTTGTGCGTATACTCGAAATTGATTGTGGAAGTCCATAGGACGGTTTAGGTTGATTTCCCAAATTTGGCAATTTAAGGTTGCAAAATTTGACCGTAGGTTGACTTTCAACTGTCGACATCGAAATTTGAATTTGGGACATGGAATAAGGTTGTTATGATATTTAGAACTTGTATGCAAAATTTGGTGTCATTTGGAGTTGAATTGATAGGATTCGGACATTTTGTTGTAACTTTAGAAATTCTTGAACTTTACTTTGAAATTCATGCATTTTAGTATTCGATTCATAGTTTTAGATGTTATTTTTGTATTTTGATCATGTGAGCGAGTTTGTATTATTTTTCTAGACTTGTGTGGATGTTGGGGTTAGAACCCCGAATGTTCAGATGAGTTTCAGATATATTCCAAAGTCATTTGGAAGGTAATTTGCAGAAATCTGTAATTTGGTGCTTGGCGTCGCAAATGCAAACACCAGCACCACATTTGTGAAGGTGACAAAATAGGGGAAGTTATCACAAATGCGACCTCCCGTTTGCATTTGCGAAGCCAACATGATTGTAGCTTAGTTCTTATTTGGTTACAATTATTTGCTTTTACGATGGCCCTCCAGTTCGCAATTGTGATGACTATATCGCAATTACGATGAATGCTGAGTTTATCAAGGTTTGAGAATTCGAACCCTGCTACGCAATTGCAAGGGCTTGCAAATGCGAAACTTATGTCATAAATGCGATATATATAGCTGATTAAAGGGTTGGGAGACAGGATTTTTGAACTCATTCTCTCATTTTGGAACCCTAGACTCGGTAGGAGGCGACTTGAAGAGGGAATTTTCACCTACAAACTTTGAGGATATGATTCTAAGACATTTCTAATCATATTCCATCAACATATCTTATATTTTAACATCAAAGTCATGTGACTCAAAGTAAAATTTGTGATACTTTGTTAAATTTTTGAAAAATAAGAAATAAAGTTTTGAGAGTCGATTTTGACTCGAATTTTGAAATTAACAACATATACAAACTCATGGGATCATGGTTTGACAAAATCTAAGATTGGACCGGGTTTTGACCCGGTGGACCCCGGGTTGACTTTTGTTTACGTTTTGAAATCAAACCTTTTCCCTATTTACAGAGCCTTGATACACGTAAATCGAAGAGGTAGGCGTAAAAAAGGAACAGGAAACCAAAATGTCAAATCGCCCCCCGATCTATTTTGGGAACAGTTATAATCATGACACATGCCGGCAGTGACGTCAGTCCAAAAAGTAGACCACGTGTCAATGCATTAACGACGCCACAGCGGATCGAGATTTCCATCCATTGAAGACGTACATCGAGTACGCCTCCAACAGGCGGAGGGACTAACTGTATAGGAACAAATATGACTTGACCGTAGGGGCCGAGCGCAGCTCTCCCCATTTTCGCAAAACGATAATGGTGCGAGCCCTCCCCTACGTCTCTTACAGCGAGGGCGCAGTATAGACATAAGGGCACAAGCGATGACGTGTCTATTTAGATGTCTCCTCTGAAAGGACGTCAATGACCCCTTGATGGATTATAATTTTAGTAAGGAAGCCCCACCTCTATATAAAGGGAGGCTTCCCTATTGTAATGGACCATGTGTTAATATCTAATAATACAATTTCTCTTATTTTCTCTCTATCATTCTCTCTCACCTGTGATAAGTGGTTACCTTCAAAAGTTCTTCATTTTTGCAAGTATCTCGACATTATAGTTACTCTGATCTCATATTTAGATTCATTATATTTGATTACGATTTACCCCTCTCATATCTTTTGATTGTTTCTGGCTTATAAAGTAACCAATAACTTTTGAGCCAAACAATTGTTTATCTTCTTTCAAACAGTTGTATTTCTTTTACACCCTATTGTAGTAAAATTTAGAAGCTCGTGAGTTGTGACTCCAGATCCGCATTATAGTAGATATTGAGCTTTTATGTTATTCCGCACTTGATTTTATTTTATTTTTTGTTTCATTGACAATGTCTATTGAAATTGGAAGAAATTGGCTAAGCGATTCTATAACGTTGGCTTGCCTAGCAAGTGAAATGTTAGGTGCAATCATGATTTCAAAGGTGTGAATTCCGGATCGTGACAGTATGAAAAGGTTATGTCAGTTATCCAACTTTGTTTTAGTATTTTGATAATTGTTTCTCCCAAGTTATCATTATAATTTGTTACATTTACCTAGACTAAGTATCAACGTGATATCATACAGAGGGAAATTGAGGTTGTGATAAAATATCTCTACTTTGATCATATCTTCTAATGAAATCATGAAAAAATCAATTATTATTTTTGTTTCTTTTCCAAAAGTGAGAGTGATGTTAGAAAAACAATCAGTAAATGGCATATTTAGTGTTTGACATATCAATATGATGTAGACCATACACGTCCTAATGAACCAAAGGCCAAACATTTGCATTACATTCGGAGGTTATCACCTCCCAATCATTGACCGTCACCACTCTATCTGGTGGGGCTCAATTTGTACGCGGATGACATATTCTTTCAATTTTAATTCTTGAGAAACTCTAAAACCTTACCTTACATTAATGTATTTCAAAATACAGAGTCGGTAGTTAGGCACTAGATCTTTCAGGACAGCTATTATGATATTGAATATAGGTCAGGTCTCATTGTTCGCACGAATATGTATTTGAATATATATTTTAACAAATTTTCTCAGTAACGTACATATAATTCCAAGTGAAGATATTATCTACTTAGCTAGTTACTGATTGACTGTGCGCCTGGATGGTGTGTGATCATCCAGGTGCGGACCCACGTGGAGAGGAGAGGGTCACGGGCATCCGATAACTTCGGAAGAAAATATCGATATTTATGTGTACATACTTTCAAATTATGATATATATATCTCTGTGACCCTTTAAAATCAAAAGCACTTTGGGTGCACTGGTAGGTGCTATTGCTTTCATGCCATATACTTGAGTTCAAATCTTTGCAGCTACAAAGCTGCTTCCCACCCAATGGCCCATACTTTTAGCTATTACCTCATTCCTTTTTTCTTTTACTTAGTGTATTAGATTAAACTAATACACCCCATATTTGATAGTGGTTGTTGTTGTTGTTTAGTGTATTTGATTTAGTTTTTTTGTAATGGACCCACCCTTTTTACTTTTAGTTAAATCCCTACATCAAAAGTTTCTTCTCCAATTATCTCTCTCCACACATAAAACTTCTTCCTTAGTTTTCAAAGGTTACATGCAACCATCAGTTATTAATCCGAATAAAGCCATCGAGTAATTGTTTCCGTCGTGATATACTGCCTACAAGTTAGTGTTACAGTGCACCCGCTACCTTTAAATCCTAGGTCCGCCTCTGTGATCATCAGACGTAAAATTAGCCTGCACATGTTGATTTGCAGAATCACAAAGTTTGACTTGCATCGGAGGACTTGATTTTACGATGAAATCCAACCTCTATGTATCTACCACTTTTCGACCATTATTTCGGGGAAATAGCATCAAACTACCGTACAATTGACCGTCTAGGCAGATAGTATGGCACAATAATAAAAACAAAAATTAAGTCACATGTTCTAACAAAGAGTTAAGATAACACAAGGAAGCTTTGCCCCTTGTCTCAGGTTGGTCATGGACGTTATCTTCTAAGGCCCCATTCATTTAATCTTCCAGATGGGTCACAGTTCATTAGGTTTGTGGTTCCGCTCCGTGTGGGGTTTAATTGACAGCTTCTACCATTTGCCTATTATATTTTCTGTTTAGTAAGCAAGAAACTCGACGAAAATACATCCATATTAGCTTATTTTTTACCACAACAACCATGACAGTGTATGGATGATATGTTCAAAAGTTATTGTACATATGATACAAATATACGCCAATAGGTTGAGCTGAAGTGATGCGAGAAAGGAGAAGTGTCATAAAACAAAATTGGGATGTATTTGAAATTGAATTTACTTTTTAGTGGCTGTAATTTCACTTACAATTTATAGGTTTAAAGTTGTAGTTTTAGCTTTTCTCAAGATGAATTGTTCGCTTTGCCTCGAGAGACCTTGCGGATTTGTTCTTCGAACTATGTCACATGAGCCTAAAGATGTGCCTACAACGTAAACTTTGTTGTGTCTGAAGTACAATGTCATAAACACAACGAAAACACACTAGAATTTTTAAATACAATATTATTTTTAATTATAATTTAACAGTAGCATAATAAAGTAAGATGGTGACTCTGAAACCTGCGAATGCCAAGCAGGTATACCTTGAAGCCTCCCCCTCCCGCACATATGCAACTCTCAACAACACAATTAAAATACCTGGATCTGCACAAAAATTTCTATAAGCATAGTATGAATACTCCACTACGGTACCCAGTAATTATCAAGCATATCCTCGATAGAGTAGTGACGAGGCCAGGTCAAGACACCTACTAAATATAAAAACATGTTCAAGATATCCATAAGCTAACAATAAAAAGAACATCAATGTAAGACCGAAGGTGAATAAATTATTTATTTACAATCAATAATGAAGTAATAGAAAAACAAATGGCAACAAGAAGTAAACGCGTAATAAAAAAAAAGATAATTAGAACACCGATAAAATGTATATGAACTCAAATAAAAAAAAAAGATGGCAACTCAAATAATCAAATCGCTCTATAATGACCCGGACGGTCATTTCGAGAGTTGTAGCCATGTTCCCTCATTTTCTTCTCCTTTCGTGCTCTACAGATGCTATATGACTTACTGGGTTAGATGGTTTGTGTCCGGAGATATTTCAAAGTGAATTTAGACAGTTAGTCTCATAATTGAAAGCATAAGATGAAAAAGTTGATCGGATATTTATTATGTGTAAACAACCTCGGATTTAAGTATTGATAGTTCTGTTAGCTCCATTAGGTGATTTTGAACTTAGGAGTGTGTATGAATTATGATTTAGAGGTCCGTAGTGGAATTATGTTTGAAAAGGCAAGAATTGGAATTTTGGAAAGTTTGACAGTGCGTGGACTTTTTTATATTGGGGTCGGATTCCAATTTTGGAAGTCGGATTAAGTCTGTGGTATCATTTATGACTTGTGTACAAAATTTGAGGTCAATCGGACGTAATTTGATAGGTTTTGCGTTGTTTGTAGAATTTGGAAATTTCAAAGTTCATTAGGCTCGAATCCATGTGCAATTTGTGTTTTTAATGTTGTTTGAGGTGATTTGAGGGTTCGACTAAGTTTGTATGATATTGTTGGACTTGATGATATGTTTGGTGGAGGTCCCTGGAGCCTCAGGCATAATTCGGGTGGTTAACAGATCATTTTTAGACTTAGCATGTGGCTGAATATTACCGATGTCTGCCGTCTGGTTTCCCTGTATGCGATCGCATGAATTGATCTGCGATCTCGTAGGCTTAATTGGGGCATAAGTACTTTGTTCTATGTGGCTGCTAAGTCTTGAGCGCGATCTCGTAGATGTGTTTAAGTTGTCCTTTGCGAACGCGTGGCTCGCATAGAGAGATTTGAGCAGAAAGGAAGGCCATGCATTTGAATTATGTCAATGCGTGAAGCAGGATGCGATTGCGTAGGTTTGAGGGGCAGTGCTTCATGATCATGTGTGAATATCTGAGATCACGTAGGCTATTTTATGGGGCAGATTTATTTGTTCTTCGCGATTGCATATTTTGGTATGCGATTGCATAGAGGAAAGAACTGGGCAGTATAAAAAATCAAAAATGAGGGTTATGGGATTTTTCACATTTTTAGCTCCGTTCTGTAGATTTTTTAGAGGGTTGTCAAGGTGATTCTTGAGGTAAGTTCGTTATGATCATTTCTATTCAATAATTATGCTTCCCCACTGATTTTCAACCTAGCTTGTGTATTTTTGAGGTGTAATTTAGAGGTTTGAGACTACGAATTTGGAGAGTTAATTTTGGAGATTTTAATGGCCATTTGGTGTCAGATTGCGATGAATTTTGTATGGTTAGACTTGTGAGTGAATGTGCATTCATGTTTTGTGACTTTTATTATATTTCGAGTCATGGCAACGCAGGTTGCGTTTGAGTCGATTTTGGATTTTGGGCAGTATGTTCGTAATTTCTTGTAGAATTGATTCCTTTAGCCCGTATTGATTGTATTATACTGCTTGTGGCTAGATTCAGAATATTTGGAAGCCGATTCGCAAGGCAAAGGCATATTAGAGTAGAGTTTTGCTCGGATTGAGGTAAGTTACAGTTTAAATCTGGTTTCGAGGGTATGAAACCTCTGATTATGCGTTATGCAATTGGTTTGGAGATAACACACATGCTAGGTGCACCATAAGAATTGGGATTTGGTCCATTCCATGAAACTATAAAGTTGAATAACTTGTTGTTAGCTATATGTTTTTCATGTGTGATAGAAATTTGAATGAAAATCATATTAGAAAGCATGCTTAGGCTATGTGATTACACTGTTGGGACCATTTGAGGTCGTGTGCTTGTTGAATTATTTGCTAATTATATTATCTTTGTTTGGACTAATTTATATAATTTCTGAGAACCTAGAGACTAGAGAGGTCAGTGACTGAGTTAGGGACTGAGTGTCAAGCTATGAGCTATGTGTGTGTGTATATATATATACCCGTAAGGCTCATTGTGGGATGCAACCCGATCCATATGGATCAAGTTGCATGTCGCAACAAGCTTTATCGTTATTTATATATTAAGGAATCGGGGTGCACGCTGCAGCGATATAGAGCTTAGGCTAAAGATTCCCCTCCAGAGTCTGTACACCCCCACTGAGCGCAAGTACCTCTTGATCGTGAGTGTTGAGGGCTGAGAGCCAAGTGATGAGCTATTGAGAAAGACTGAATGATTGTTTCCCTGAGAGGCTGTTTTTGCTTTCATTATTGTTGCACATAGCTTCTATATGTCACTATTTTGACACTTCTAGTAGATATTGTATCCGATTTTTACTTGAACTTAGCCTGTATAAACTCATTTGACTTAAATTGCCGGATTCGAAAGCATGTTTACGTTCTTGTTGAGATTACATAAAATGAACTATAACTATATAGCTTGTCACTATCTTCAGTTCTTTATTTGTTATTATTAGTTACTGGTTTAATTGTACCCATGCTACATCCTGCACTTTGTGTATACATCGAGGTGTTTTCGTACATGGTGGGCACTTATATCCTGCATAATTATCTTTAGTTATTTACGATGTAGCTGCCCAGCGTTCGCAGTCCATATTTCTCCTTCCTTATCTTTTCTTTATTTGTATTTTGATACAGACTCTCGTAGACATTTCTTTTCTAGATTGTTGTTTTATAGATGGTCATGAACTTATTGGCATCCTGATTTGGGATTTATTTTCCGCACTTGTATTTGGGTTTTTTTACTTTGTTTTTATAAAAACACCTTTTTTAAAATTTCTAAATTTATTTTTTGTTAAATATTTGAAGTATTTTGGAAATGTTGGCTTGCTTAGTATCATGATAGGCGCCATCACAGCGGGTTAGAATTGGTTTGTGATAAATTGGTATCATGTCCTAGGTTTCATAGGTCTCACGAGTCATGAGCATATTTAGTAGAGTATTGTGGATCGACACAAAGACGTCTATTCTTATCTTCGAGAGGATGTCGAACACTTAGGAAACTTCATGTTCTTGAATTCTTATTGTCACACCTCTTTTTTACGCACCCGCAAGGACGCAAAGAGTTTTTCCAATTAAAGGACAATCGAGATGGGATTTATTTTAATTACTTCAGAGTCGCCACTTGGGAGATTTTATGGTGTCCCAAGTCACCGGTTAAATCCCGAATCGAGGAAAAGAATGACTCTATTTAACAGTCCGCGAACCAGAAATCCGGATAAGGAATTCTATTAACCCGGGAGAAGGTATTAGGCATTCCCGAATTCCGTGGTTCTAGCACGGTCGCTCAACTGTCGTGTTTGGCTTATCTATCTGCTTTTACAATTATGTACTTAGTGCAAGTTACTACCCTTTTACCGCTTTTATTATTGGTTGTGATTTACGAAAGAGAAAGTTGCTTAAAAATATGCTTTCGAATCACGTCACATGAAATGCACCCGGATCCTCAACATATTCTTATTCAACATTTCGGGGTTTGGATTCGGGTCACATGAAATGCACTCCCGTATTTAAAAAGGTAAAACTAAAATATATGCCCGGATCGACTACTTATTTACATTGTTGAGAAAGGCATGATATTCGTTAAGAAACGACGCATCTCGAAACCTAAGTATTTATATGTACATTTATGACGGCTATGTGATTAGTGTAACTATTGGGCGAGGCATACCTTTGATTCAAATCTAAAGCGAACTACATCCCACTGTATCTTACTTAAGAGTTGATTCCAAATTACTTAAAACTTGCTACGAACCACACCGCATGAAATGCGCCTGTGGTTCCTGACACGCTTTGTTCATTCTTGCCCAAAATTGGGGTCGGGTCACATGAAATGCACCCCCGACTCTTTTTAATCTAATTACGTCATTCCGTTGAGTGACAACTCCCTAGCTAATCTTGCTTTTAACATAAGGTCTATCATTTGACAGGTTTGGAGATTATACACATGAGTAGAGAAGATTGAACAAAGATACAACAGACTAATTCGGATTTACGTGCATATTTAATGATGGTGTATCTTTGGTCTAGCTACATTTCCGTAACAAAACTAGCAATACAAATTTAATTGAAGAATAACAGAATGTAATTAAACGCAAGAACTATAAACGACTACATGTTTCAATAGACTTTATGCACACGCTTCAAACTTCATTCTTTTCGTACCAAGGAACTACAATAACAGAGGTATGTACCTGGAATGCGGAAGGACAAGGAAGAGTGAGCAATGGCAATGCAACAACAGCAACAAGAACAGTAACAGGAACAACAACCAAAGACCAATAATAACCACAGTAAACCAGCAGCAACTCAATATACCCAAGCAGCCACAACAACCAATGGCATGCAATCAAATAGACCAATAGCCCCAACAACCAGTGACAACCAATGGACCAGCAGTCACTTAGACCAACAACCAGCAGCAACCAAATAGACCAACCAGCCACACAATAGACCAAGTGCAACAAACTACTGACCAATAGCCTCAATTGGACACCACAGCAACAACAATAAGGACTAACAGCTATCTTTGAACCAAGCAGTAACAACACACAGCCAGGCAGCAACCCTAAAAGACCAACCCCAGGCAGCAAACACTAACAGACCAGCCACCAATAGACCAAAAGCAACCCCAAACAAACCAGGCTGCAATATCAGCACACACGACCAACCAATGGCAGTAGCCACAATAACACAACAACAACAACTAACAGAAGAACCAGCACTACCAACAACACTGTGCACAGCAACACACGACGACCAAGAGCACCCAAATGAACACTGAAACAGCAGAAGAACCAGTACTACAACAAACAATGGCCAACTATTCAATCACTGAAGCAAAATAATCGAAACAGTGACTAAGAAACCAATGAAACAGTAGCCTTTCTTGTATCTTTATATATGTGTATCGAGGTGTAGCTTGCTGTCTATTTTCTCTCCAGGTTTCTAGTTGCTCTCAGGTATTTCAGTCCCTCTCTATGTATGAATCTTTTGCTCTCTAAGTGTGTGTATGTATGCCTATCAATGTATATGTGAAATCCCCCTTTTACTCTCAGATTATCTCCCATCTTATAGCTGACCAGCAACCCCTACTGTTACCCCCTACCCTGACTTCCCAACCCATCATATTCCCTGCAAACCCCACTACCTACTGTCCAAGGTATGGACTCAGCATTAAACAATGAGGCTGGTGGCAGGGACCTCAGTGGGGATGCCCTGCTGTGCTCAGTTCCACTAGCCCTTTGTATGGGTGTGTGATTAAACAATTATCCTATTAACTACAACCAATTATCCCTTTAATCTGAATCAAACAGTAACCAAATCCTACACTTGCATACGGGCAGGCCAGGGCAAATTACACAAACAAATTGGATTGTTGACGACATTAATCACATTGAACCTATGATTCAATTTAACTACTGAAAACAGGGGGAATTGGCCAAATAAAAAGCCTCAAATGAGAAGAACAGACCAACGGATATGGGAAGTTAAAAGCATGAGAAACTGAAACAATGAATAAAACAAACACATATTCACACAATCGAATTAAAACGAACGAAGAAGGAATGAATACCTCATAAGAACACTGCCGACCCAAACTTTGAACCAAAATGTGGAATTATTGAAGCCAAACGGGCTTTAATCGAGATGTTCTCGATTGAGAACACCTAGACTAAAGTCCCTTGGACTTCAATTGTGGCTAAACCGGCTCGAATTGGATTTCTTCAAAATTAGGGTTCTTGGGCTCGGATTTGGGGCTTTTGCATTTTTGGCTAGATTCGAAGCAAACCAATGTCATTGGGAGTGTGGGGGAGGTGTGAGGAGACTGTGGTGTGAATTTGGGGTGATTTGGCATAAGTTCGAGTTTGACTCGAATCTTCAAATGAAGATTCGAGGAGCTCCGGCATGATTCGAGGTTAGTGGATGCTGGGTTCGTGATGGGGGAGGTGAGGGGAAGGTTTTGGCATTGGTTTGGTGGCGATTGGCCTACCGGAACCGCCGTGAGGCGATTTCCGGCAGGCGGAGGAGGGCGGCGTTACACCGGGTGTTTGAGAGCTCTGAGGGAGATGAAGGGAGAGGGGGGGTCTGGCTTGGGGGGCGGGGTATGGAATGAGGAATATATACCGGAGATGAGATTGAATCCTGATCGTTGGATCATTTACGATCAACGATCAGGATCCCCTCACTTAAACCAAACGACGTCGTTTGGTTAAAGCATAGTCCGAGTGTATATTGGGATTAAATGATTAATCTGGGCCGTTGGATAATAAAATCCAACGGTTCAGATCAAGTGTTATACAGGCTGAGGCTGGACGGGTATTTGGGCTGGGTTAGAAGAAATCCGTTTGGGCCTGGCTTTTAGACTGAATTTGGCCCAGATCGGATATTATATGTGTATGTGTATATATACATATATATATGTATATAGATACATATATATATATATATATACACACATATGTATATACTAACCTATAACGCCGCTATTTTTTACTACAATTAACGTGCACAATTACATATTGCCTAAAACGTAAATCACATGACTTCGATATCAAACACTAAAAAATGCAAAACTTAGCATATATTTTTTGTATTTTTAATTTAAATAAATAAACGTGCACACAAAAAGATAAGATAACACAAAATCACAAAAGTCATACTCACATGAAACTATTTTTATTTTTGAATTTTCTGGGAGTACTTCTCAAGTAAGGCAAAAATCACGTGCTCACAGTTGCCCCTCTTTGCGCGTAAACACGCAGAGTTTTCGTGCAAAGATAAATGAGCGGATATAAGCGATTTTTGCCCATTAGAACACTCCGTATGAAGCATTTTGGAAAAGTTTTGACCGAACCTTGCTTCAAAGGTCTCCTACATATCCCCGGCTAAAAGGGAATCAGGTCAATGTAGTTCGGGAAGTTCTGGTAGCTGGGACTACCATGACTGTTGCGATCTCGCTGTTACTGCTGTTGCCGCTGTTACTGCTGTTACCACTGCTTAGCCGATCTCCTTGTTACACCGCACTAAGCAACAAAAACAAGAAGCTAGACTAAGTTACAGTACTACAAGTTCTTATCTATCCTTTTTAACTTGATCTTGTCGCGCTCCTTGCCATCTTGTCTGACTTGGCGTTCCTTCTGATGCTTCGTCTCTTCTTACGAACTTGGATTCATGCCGAAGATTTCTATTACATTCTACCGCTTTCCTCTAACAAATTAAAACAGATCGCCACTCCATTCTCCAGGCGGGCTCCCTGACTTCAACTACAACTTCAAAGTTAAATCGCCACTCTATTCTCCAGGCGGGCTTCCTGACTTCAACTACAACTTCAACATTAAATCGCCACTCCATTCTCCAGGCGGGCTCCCCTGACTTCAACTACTACTTCAAAATTAAATCGCCACTCCATTCTCCAGGCGGGCTTCCTGACTTCAACTACTACTTCAAAATTAAATCGCCACTCCATTCTCCGGGCGGGCTTCCTGACTTCAACTACTACTTCAAAATTAAATCGCCACTCCATTCTTCAGGCGGGCTCCCCGACTTCAACTACAACTTCAATATTAAATCGCCACTCCATTCTCCAGGCGGGCTCCCTGACTTCAACTACAACTTCAATATTAAATCGCCACTCCACTCTCCAGGCGGGCTTCCCGACTTCAACTACAACTTCAACATTAAATCGCCACTCCATTCTCCAGAGGCGGGCTTCCCGACTTCAACTACAACTTCAACATTAAATCGCCACTCCATTCTCCGGGCGGGCTTCCCGACTTCAACTACAACTTCAAAATTAAATCGCCACTCCATTCTCCGGGCGGGCTCCCCGACTTCAACTACTACTTCAAAATTAAATCGCCACTCCATTCTCCGGGCGGGCTTCCTGACTTCAACTACTACTTCAAAATAAAATCGCCACTCCATTCTCCAGGCGGGCTTCCCGACTTCAACTACAACTTCAACATTAAATCGCCACTCCATTCTCCGGGCGGGCTTCCCGACTTCAACTACAACTTCAACATTAAATCGCCACTCCATTCTCCGGGCGGGCTTCCCGACTTCAACTACAACTTCAAAATTAAATCGCCACTCCATTCTCCGGGCGGGCTCCCCGACTTCAACTACTACTTCAAAATTAAATCGCCACTCCATTCTCCAGGGCGGGCTCCCTGACTTCAACTACCGCTTCAAAATAAAATCGCCACTCCATTCTCCGGGCGGGCTTCCGACTTCAACTACAACTTCAAAATTAAATCGCCACTCCATTCTCCAGGCGGGCTTCCCGACTTCAACTACAACTTCAAAATCAAATCGCCACTCCATTCTCCAGGCGGGCTTCCTGACTTCAACTACAACTTCAACATTAAATCGCCACTCCATTCTCCAGGCGGGCTCCCTGACTTCAACTACAACTTCAACATTAAATCGCCACTCCATTCTCCAGGCGGGCTCCCTGACTTCAACTACTACTTCAAAATTAAATCGCCACTCCATTCTCCAGGCGGGCTTCCTGACTTCAACTACTACTTCACTGATTTCCTATCTTGATTACCTTCCTTTGCCTCTTGTACCCTATCCTTGTTCCTGCATTACCTCTCGGACCACCTTCTCTTCTGAATTATCCTGTCTTGGAATTGCTTTCCCCCGGTCGTATTACTTTTCTTCTGGCTGCTGGGGATATTTTGGAACTGTTTACTCGCCCGCTGGGGATGATGCTGCTGAGGAAGTATTCTTTGTTTCCTTCACCCCTCATTCTCTTCCTTCTTCCCCTACCTCTTTTGGGACTCACGCTTTTGTTTCCTTGATCAAATTATAGGATGTAATACTGCTGGGGGAATCTCGAAGCCATTTTTCTTTTTCCAATAACTGCTGGAGATGATACCCGGCTCAAAGATCACCCCATCTCGTGTTGCTTTCTACACTTATCCTCTGAGTCTTGCTTTCCAGAAAATTTTCGCAACAGGAGAAAATTTTCTGCCCCAAGTGTGATAAACTTCTGGACGGTATGCTTTTCTGCCGTCGGACCCTCTTTTCCTGCTTTAAATCAAAGAAAAATTGTTAGTTTCCAAACGCCGCGAGTGGTCGTGCCACTCTTGCTGAGGCCATTCTCTTTCCGCTGCTTGGCCTCTCTCGAACTTTGAGGACGATGTTGACGCTTGCTTGGGACGATGCTTTTTCCACGGACGAACTCTCATCTTTCCTTTTATTCCACTCTTTGGTTTGGTCCGACTCTTTTTAGCCGGTGATCTGTTGCGTGAAATCATCTTTCGGACATGCCACATGTGTCCATCATACTCCATAATTCTTGCGAACCTTCCACTCGGCCTGTCATCCCAATCTCACTATCGTAACGACTTCCGTCTCATTGCCTTGTTCCAATGCCTATTCACTTTCAATATACTGCTTTGGGAGACTTGGTAGTAAGCTTTGAAGAATCAATTTTCGAGAATGAAAGAAAAGAAAGGAATACTGACCGCAAATGACAAAAGAAGAGAAAAACTTTTCTGAACTCCAAAAATAGAAAAACTTATCTGAATGTGTGCCTGATCCAATGTTATGCCGCGCCTTTGAGATTAAACTACCCAATCTATTCACGTCAATCACTTTCTGATACCGCGTCCTGCTAGAGGTAAGCGGATATCCCAACCTTGTCTCATGCAGACATCTTGTAACCATCTCGTCCTGTCACCTCACGGTGCCCTTCAAAGGGTTTTCACTAATGAGATTCTCTCATTTCTCTCTATCTCCCGTCGCCTTAAGGTGCCCGTAAAAGGTTTTCACCGTAAGACTCTCTCATTTTACTTCTCTCAACTTCCTTCGCCTTAAGGTGCCCGCGAGGGTTTTCACCGTTAAGACTCTCTCATTTATGCTTCCTTTCCTTGCGGCGGGGTATCACCCCTGAGATTCCCTCTAGAGCGTTATCCCCTTTCGGCTTGTGCATCCTGAATTCAATCGAGGGTCGGGATGTCACTCTTGGCTTTCATTCACATGCCTTGGCACTTCTCAAATACTGATCGAGAGGTCTTTCTGGTTTTTGATATGGTTTCTGCGCGTGAGGCCGAAGAAAGGGGTTTAGCCTCAACGGTTAGCTTATTACAACTTTCGGAATCCACACTATCTTTCCAACGAAACAATGACTTCTGCCCCAGTTTTGTTGCTTGGGGGATTTTTGATTTTTATTTTATTATGACCGAGCCGTGTGGCGCCTACGTATCCTTCTCGAGGAATCAGGTCGAACGTAGTTCACTTTTTCTTGTATTACTTCTTTTTTTTTTTTCTATTCTGTTACACATCTTCCTTGATGATTCCGAAAGAGGGTATATGAAAGAACAATTAAGGCTCAAATGGGGAAACAAAGGTTAAAGTGTTTGGGTAGTAGAAAAATTGCCTCTGTCATTTCATTCTCCGAAAAATGCCAAATACACACAAACGAAACCAAGCGTTGACAAATGCATTAAAGAATTACACATAATATCTCTTAACTGCATCCGAATTGATAGCCATATCGGTGCATCTTCCCTCGACATCCGTCAGACATAGAGCGCCGTTGGATAATACTCTAGTTACCACAAAAGGTCCTCGCCAATTTGGAGCGAACTTGCCTTTCGCTTCGGCCTGATGGGGTAGAACTCTCTTCAGCACATGCTGTCCCACTTCAAATTTCCTGGGACGCACCTTCTTGTTATATGCTCTCGCCATTCTCTTTTGATATAATTGGCCGTGACATACTGTTGTCAATCTCTTTTCATCGATCAAGCTCAATTGCTCTAATCGGGTTTTGACCCACTCGTCGTCATCAATCTCGGCTTCAGCGACGATTCGGAGGGATGGAATCTCAACTTCTGCGGGTATTACTGCTTCGGTCCCGTATACCAACAAGTAAGGAGTTGCACCTACCGAAGTCCGGACGGTAGTGCGATAACCCAACAGCGCAAATGGTAACTTTTCATGCCACTGCCTAGACCCTTCTATCATCTTCCTCAATATCTTCTTTATGTTCTTGTTTGCCGCCTCGACCGCACCGTTTGCTTTTGGGCGATACGGTGTGGAATTTCGGTGTGTAATCTTGAACTGTTGACATACCTCTTTCATCAATCCACTGTTAAGATTTGCACCGTTATCTGTAATGATCATCTTTGGAATTCCAAACCTACAAATGATGTGGGAGTGTACGAAGTCCACTACCGCCTTCTTGGTCACCGATTTGAATGTTTTGGCCTCCACCCACTTGGTAAAATAATCAATCGTTACCAGAATGAACCTGTGACCATTGGAAGCCGCAGGCTCAATAGGTCCAATAACATCCATACCCCATGCGACAAACGGCCATGGTGCCGACATTGTATGCAATTCAGTCGGCGGAGAATGAATCAAATCTCCGTGTATCTGACACTGATGGCATCTTCGCACGAAACTTATACAATCCCGCTCCATAGTGAGCCAATAGTATCCTGCTCGAAGAATCTTCTTTGCCAATACGTATCCGCTCATGTGTGGTCCGCAAACTCCCGAGTGTATATCCGTCATCACTGTTGTGGCTTGACTTGCATCTATACATCTCAACAATCCCAAATCTGGGGTTCTTTTGTACAGCACCCCTCCACTAAGGAAAAATCCGTTCGCCAACCGCCGAATAGCTCGCTTTTGATCTCCAGTTGCTTGCTCTGGGTATACTCCTAACCCGAGGTATTCCTTGACATCATGAAACCATGGCTCACCATCCACCTCTTCCTCTATCACATTACAATAAGCATGTTGATTCCGGACCTGGATATGTAACGGATCGACACGAACCTTGTCCGGGTGATGTATCATCGACGCTAAAGTAGCTAGAGCGCCGGCAACCTCATTATGCATTCTTGGGATGTGTCTGAATTCTACTGATCGAAAGCGCTTGGTCAGATCATGCAAGCACTGACGATATGGGATAAGCTTTAAATCTCCGGTTTCCCATTCTCCCTGAATCTGATGTACCAGAAGGTCCGAGTCCCCCAAGACCAAGACGTCCTGTACGTCCATGTCCACCGCTAATCGCAACCCCAAGATACATGCCTCGTACTCGGCCATATTGTTGGTGCAATGAAAACGCAGTTGAGCAGTAACAGGATAATGATGTCCTGTTTCAGATATGAGCACAGCCCCTACTCCGACTCCTTTTGCGTTTGCCGCTCCATCGAAGAAGAGCTTCCATCCTGGGTCCTTGGTTGGTTCTAACCCCTCAATCTGCAATACTTCCTCATCTGGAAAATACGTCCTCAAAGGTTCGTATTCGTCATCAACGGGATTTTCAGCTAAGTGATCGGCCAGGGCTTGAGCTTTCATAGCCGTCCTTGTCACGTATATGATGTCGAATTCCGTAAGTAATATTTGCCACTTTGCTAACCTCCCCGTAGGCATGGGTTTCTGGAAAATATACTTCAACGGATCCAACCGCGAAATGAGGTACGTGGTGTAAGAAGACAAGTAGTGTTTCAGCTTTTGGGCTACCCAAGTTAGGGCGCAACATGTCTTTTCCAGATGAGTGTACTTGACCTCGTGGACTGTAAACTTCTTACTGAGGTAGTAAATGGCCCTTTCCTTCCTGCCAGTAAGATCATGCTGCCCCAGTACGCAGCCAAACGAATTCTCCAAGACCGTCGGATAAAGAATCAGGGGTCTACCTGGCTCAGGCGGAACTAGTACGGGTGGATTCGACAGATACCCTTTGATCCGGTCAAACGCTTCCTGACATTCTGCCGTCCATTCTATCGCAGCGTCTTTCTTCAATAGACGGAATATGGGTTCACAGGTTGCCGTGAGCTGGGCAATAAACCTACTGATGTAATTCAACCTTCCCAACAGACTCATTACCTCTGTTTTATTCTTCGGCGGGGGTAACTCCTGAATGGACTTGATTTTGGAGGGGTCCAACTCAATGCCCCGTCGGCTGACGATGAATCCTAGCAGCTTTCCCTGATGGAACTCCGAATGCGCATTTGGCCGGATTGAGCTTGATGTCGTACCTTCGAAGTCTTTGAAAGAACTTCCCGAGGTCGGCAACATGGTCTTCTTGACGCCTAGACTTTATGATCACGTCATCCACGTACACCTCAATTTCCTTGTGTATCATATCATGGAATACCGTAGTCATCGCCCTCATATATGTTGCTCCTGCATTCTTCAAACCAAACGGCATCACTCGGTAGCAATAAGTCCCCCACGGTGTGATAAAAGCCGTCTTTTCTACGTCCTCTTCATCCATCAAAATCTGATGATATCCCGCATAACAGTCCACAAAGGATCCAATTTCGCGTCCGGCGCAATTATCAATCAGGATATGGATATTGGGAAGTGGGAAATTATCCTTAGGACTTGCCTTGTTGAGATTGCGATAGTCCATGCATACCCTGATCTTTCCGTCTTTCTTTGGCACCGGTACTACGTTAGCCAACCATTCAGGGTATCGAGTGACACGAATGACTTTCGCCTGCAACTGCTTGGTTACCTCCTCCTTAATCTTCACACTCATCTCCGTCTTGAATTTTCGCAGCTTTTGCTTGACGGGAGGATATGCCGGATCAGTGGGTAGTCTATGAACCACTAGATCAGTGCTGAGTCCTGGCATGTCGTCGTATGACCATGCGAAAATATCTTTAAACTCCATGAGCGTTTTGATCAGTTCTTCCCTCAGATTGGGTTCAATATGGACACTTATCCGGGTCTCTTTGACGTCATCCGTATTCCCTAGATTAACGGCCTCAGTATCATTTAAATTCGGTTTGGGTTTTTCCTCGAAGTGACTTAATTCTTCACCGATTTCTTCCACGGCTTCATCATCGCCGTACTCTGACTCACTCTCGTCACTTCTTATTTCATGTGTTATTATTTCCAAACCCGATTGACTTTCTAGACCGGGTTGATTAATCTTTAAGCACGCCATATCATTAAGATCAGTTGCAAGAAGGCTGTTCAGAAAAGTAAAAAGAAGAAAAGATAAACAAAATTAGACACGAAGGACCCAAATTTCATTGATGGGAATTGTACAAAGGGAAAACAAACTGCAAACTTAAATCAAAAATGAACAAAACAAACGGGATTTTACTCCGGGGACAAACCCCCAATACAAAATTTCGAAAGAAAAACAATCCAAGACAAACTACCAAGACTCCTTCCGGACAGGGAGAGGAGTAGCCTTCCAGTTATTCAGTTTTGCCTTTGGTCCCACAAATTGTATCTCGGCATGACTGGATCCTTCACCATCTTCGAGCATACATACATCCGTGAATAGGTTTTCGAACTTCCTGAAGAACTCTTCGTCTGGCCTGACCGTAGGACCGGGAATCTTTAGCGCTGGATGTCCTCTTGCTCCGGACCTGACAAAAGATTGGGAAAGGCGTGGAACAGGCTTTGGGAGCATCCATGTTTTCTGCTTACTCCTCTTTGCTCGCCGGATGTCCTCTGAGGTTGGCTGGAATCCCAAGCCGAAGGTTCCCAAGTTTTCGACCACTGATACCGGTTGTATAATTCCTTGCAGAGATGCACCTAGCCCTTTACCGGGTACGAAACCATGTCGCAACATTTCATGCGCCACCATGATATCCGCAGTAATTGTTCTGTCGCCGGGAATACATTCCCCTTCCGGAACTCGGTGGGCGGACACCACATCGCAGACCTGATACACCCACGGCCCAACATCTTCTTCTGTTTCAACAAAGGGAATGATGGTGCCCGATTGTGGATCGTTCTCTCCATGGACGACGATCTCCTGTTGGTCCCACTCAAACTTGACGAGTTGGTGTAAGCTGGATGGAACTGCTCTTGCGGCATGAATCCATGGCCGCCCTATTAGGAGGTTATATGACACCACCATGTCCAGCACCTGGAATTCCATGGTGAACTCCACTGGCCCAATTGTCAAGATTAGCACTATGTCACCAACCGATGCTTTGCCTCCTCCGTCGAACCCTCGAACACATACCCTGTTCTCGCGTACCCTGCCGATGTCTACTTTTAATTTGCCCAGTGTAGAGAGAGGGCAAATGTTAGCACTTGACCCATTATCAACCAAGACTTTGGTAACCACCGCCTCTTCACACTTCACCGTAAGATATAAAGCCCTGTTATGCTCAGTGCCTTCCTCAGGCAACTCGTCATCGGTGAAGGTGATCCGATTTGCTTCGAAGATCCTATTGGTGATCTTCTCCAAATGGCTCACTGAGATTTTATCCGGTACATGTGCCTCATTCAGGACTTTCATCAATGCTTGCCGATGTTCTTCAGAATGTATCAACAAGGATAGCAATGATATTTGCGCCGAAGTCTTCTTCAACTGCTCTAAGACGGAGTAGTCGTGCAGCTTCATCTTTTTCAAGAATTCTTCTGCTTCTTCATCAGTGACCGGCTTTTTCAATACTGCCGGAGTGGTCTTCCTCAATTCCGCAGGGGCAAAACATCTCCCCGAGCGGGTCAACCCTTGGGCTTCACAAACTTCCTCTTTCACCTCCTTTCCTTTGTAGGTCGTTGTAATCCGAGCATAATTCCATGGGATAGCCCGGCTATCAGTTACTGGCAACTGCGTTGCCGGCTGGATGATGAAAGGATCCATTCGAACGCCCGCTACTGTCAAGATGGGCTTGATTGCTGCCCCTGGTACAACTATCTTGGCCGGTTTCGCCGGTACTTCGTTCACACTTTCCTTTCCTGCTTCTGACTCTCCTGGTATGTCTTTCTTGCAACTGGGCGACTCATCAAAGCTTGGCCCTTTTCTCGTTCCTGCCCCGCTAGACTTAATCATCATTACAGTCTGAGAGGCTTTCTCCTTTCCTTCCTCCGCCCGTACCAACTCGATCATATTGGTCTCATGATGAGTCGGAAGCGGGTTTTGGTTGATGTTGGGCTCTGTTGGAGTCTGGACCTCGATCCTGCGGGTGTCAATAAGCTCCTGGATGGCCGTCTTCAGCCTCCAACACTTTTCTGTATCATGTCCCGGACATCCCGAGCAGTAGGCACAATTTACTGAATGGTCCAGGTTCTTCGGAAGAGGGTTTGGCAGCTTAGCTTCAACCGGATTCAGCAACCCTACCTGCTTTAACCGGTGGAACAGACTGGTGTAAGACTCTCCTAAGGGAGTGAAAGTCTTTGGCCTCGGCGCCCTGTCGCCCCTGAATGCCTGGTTCGGACGGAAACTCGCGCCCGAGGGGTTTCTGTAAGCTCTTGGGGGTGGATGATTGTTCTGGGGGTTTGGTGCACGCCATGGTGCATGAGCGGGAGGTGCGGAATAGGACTGTGCATGGTGGACAGTAAAATGGGGATCAGGTGCGGGATAGTAATGTTGTGGGTGGCTATACGGGTTGTGAGAGTAATTTTGGTGGTGAGGTTGGGGTGGGCTATATTGTGGTGCGGGGCCTCTATTTCTGAACCATGCCCCGGACTCGACGGCCGCAACTTCCTCTCTCCTCTTCTTCCCCAGTACTCCTCCAGTACCACTTTGGATAGCCTGAGTGGTGGCTTTCAGTGCTGAGTAACTCATGATCTTGTTGGCCTTCAAACCCTCCTCGATCATACCCCCCATTTTTATCACCTCAGTGAATGATTTGCCCACGGACGTTACCAGATGTCCGAAGTAGGTGGGCTCTAATGTCTGCAAGAAGTAATCCACCATCTCGCTTTCTCTCATCGGTGGATCTACCCTGGCCGCCTGTTCCCTCCATCGGAAACCAAATTCCCTGAAGCTTTCAGCAGGCTTCTTCTCTAGTTTTAGCAATGATAGGCGGTCGGGGATTATCTCGAGATTGTATTGGAACTGGCCGATAAAAGCTTGAGCCAAATCATCCCACGTAAACCATCTACTGGGATCCTGTCTAGTGTACCACTCCAACGCCGATCCTCCCAGACTCTGGCCGAAGTAGGCTATCAGAAGCTCGTCCCGTCCTCCGGCCCCTCTCATTTTACTGCAAAACCCCCGCAGGTGGGCCACCGGGTCACCATGCCCCTCGTATAGGTCGAATTTGGGCATTTTAAATCCTGCTGGCAACTGGACGTCCGGAAATGGACACAGATCCTTATAGGCGACGCTGACCTGGTTGCCTAAACCGTGCATGTTCCTGAAGGACTGCTCCAGGCTTTTAACTTTTCTGGCAACTTCCTCGTGTTCCGTACTTTGGAAGTGTTTTTCCGGTTCTGCCGGATTATCCCAGTGAGGTGTATGTGATTGTGGTTCAGGAGCCCTGAAAGTAGGCTCTGGAGGATAGTAAGAGTTGTCATGGATCTGAACATATGGCTCGCCGGCCGGCCTTTGCAGAGGAGCAGGTGGAGGTGCCACAAAAACAGGGGTGACTGGAGGAGGATTTGGTTTGGCTGGTGGAATGTGGGTGGCATATGGATTTTCCCCCTGAAAGTATGGATAGCTCGGGGCGCTTGTTGAGGGATCGACGGGCGGATGTTCCGGAGCTGAGGCGAGAGTAGGGCGGTTTGGTGAAGACTGTTCCCTGGCCCAGGCCAGGTGCATCTCCGTTATCTGTTGTTTTAACCGGTCTACCTCTTCTTTCATGATTTGTAGCTCGGATTTTTCTTCCTCGAGACTCTTGCCAGAACTCGACATGCTTACTGTAACTGGTCCTTTGGATCTAGTGCGGTAGTGATGGCTGGCCAGTATATTCTGTCAAACCAACTGCTAAACTTTCCGGAATACGCAACAAACTTGTTAGTTCACCGAGTTTGACAGATATGTTATAGCACGTTGGATGCAATGCACCTAACCAAATAACCCTTTCTACATGTATTCTTAACATGCGTCATTCCGGCCCTTTTTCCTTTTCTTTTCTTTTCCTTCTTTCTCTTTTTTTTTTTTTTTTTTCTTTTTCGACTATCTTTGCAAGCCTTATTGTTATTTAACCTATGGATTCCTTTCTTTTTAGTGGTGGTCGAATCTTATGTGGATTGCCTACGTATCACGACCCGCGTGAATCAGACCGAGCGTAGTTCTGGTAACAAGATTGTGGAAAAATTCAGTAACTTTTATATCAAATAAAACCGTGTAGTTACAAAACACGTCTTACAACAATCAGCAAAACAAAAGAAAATGCTTGACTTGGAAAAGTAAAGAAAATGCCAACTAGCTTGACTCAACATTAAAAATACATTTTCAATCAAAAATCTAATGCCCTAAATTCCCTGGGGGCCCGCGAGGCATCATTCGGCCTTGTCGCGGGCCTTGGTGTGAGGTCCTTGTGCAGTTCCCTCAACTCTTCCATGATCCGATGAACATAACCCATAATTGAAGCGAAAAGGTCGGCGCGGGGCATTCGTTCACAAGCTAGGCACTTCATGGTGACATAGTGCCCGATTTCTCCAATTCTATCCTTGATCATGTCCCTTTCTCCGAGTAGCCGCTCTATTTGCTGGTTTTTCGCCCCCAATCTTCGAGCATTGTTGGTGACTTGATCTAGGAGCCTATCCACTTGTCCTTGCAGTCGGGCCATCAAATTGTGGCAGCGGTCGAGGTCTGCTCCGGCATCTTGGGCTTGCTTGAAAACCCGCTCCCTAAGGACAACATTTGCTTCCCTCAGGCTAGTGATGATGTCAGTGTAATCTTCTTCCACCCGCTTTAGGTGAAGTGCATGTTGATGTGCCTCCTTTTTCCAGCTAGCACGGATCCTCGTTGTCTGAGCTTTCGACTCGTCCAATTCTCTTTGGATATCGGTGACTTGGCTTCTCAAACCCTTTATCAATTTTTCGTCGGCCCGACTCCTCAACTGTCTGTCAGCATCTCTTTTCATTTGCTGGATTTGAGCTCTCAAGAAGTCATTTTCTTGCGCCAACTTCTTTTTGTCTCCTTCGTCGGTGGCAGCTTGCATGTTCTTCTCGAATTGGAGGTCCCGGACCTGCTGTTCTATCCTGCCAATCTTCGTCCTGTACCCCTCCTCCTTTGCTAACCAATCCCATTGTTCCCGTGAATCTTCCGTGAACTGTTGGACATGGGCTCTTTTAGAACATTTTCGACGAATCTGAAATCTTTTCCCGAACCACACGTTGTACTTTGGGTCAACCTCTCCCTTAGATAGTTCCCGGACCATGGTTTTAGGCTCAAGGAACCGACATTCGTGCCACAGCCTTCTAACCTTCTCTTCGGGGAAGACAACTCCCGGGCTCAGCTCAATGGCGTACTTCCTTAGGTCTTGATCGGTAGGAATAACCTGAAACCTCCCTAGTTGACGTAATACACGGTGAGGGACATATGGTTGAACACTGCGGATCCCCATCAGAAGGATATAACACTCCTCGGCCGCCATATATATTACTTCAGTATCGGGTAACCACCCGAATGCCCATTCAATCTGATCGGCTTCTATTGAGCTCAGTCGTGCAAGCCATGCCTCGACGCCTTCAGGGAATACAGCACCCATCATCCGTTCTTCGAAACCCCTGATACAGCTTTTCCCGGTCAACCCATGGTTCATGTATTGTGTTCGGTGATGGAGGTGTTCTTGCATCCATAGTTGAAGTAACGGATTGCAACCTTGGAAGAAATTGCCCCCTTCTCGGCATACAGTCAAGGCTCGATAGATTTCGGACAAAACCAAAGGGACCACAGTGCTGGTAGCCTTTTTGATCGCAACATCGGCTATTCCTACCAGACTTATCTCTATTTTCTTATCTTCACGCGGACAAATCACCACCCCCAAGAATGTCGTTAGGAATGCTAGAATTCGTCTGGCCTCCCACTTGGTTCTATTCCCTGCGTGAGTCAGTCCAAGGTTTGACTCTTCAAAACCCCGAGGAGTGCCGTACCGTTGATATAAGAATTGAAGATCGCAATACCCTTTCAACAGATCATCATTTTTCACCTTTCGACTAATGCTCAGCAAATCCAGAAACCCATGTGGAGATACCGGTCTTGGTGAGAGCAGGTATTGCCCTCTTAATTTCCCATTAAGTCCTGCATAGCCCGCAATTTCCTCTAATGTGGGCGTCAATTCAAAGTCAACAAAACGGAACACATTGCGGGTCGGATCCCAGAAAGATACCAGTGCCTTGATGATGTCCTCCCTTGGCTCGATATTCAATAGATCAACCAAACCTCCCAAAATTCTCCCTACAACCTTTTTGCTACTGTCTTCCAAATCGTTCCACCATATACGGAGTTGCTGAGGGACCTCACTAAAGATTGAAAATGATTTATTCTGATTCGTGCTCATCCTGCACATTTATTAAGGTGATTTAAATAAGAAAACAACTTTGTTTTGCTAAAAAAAATAAAAAATAAAAAATTAGTTTTCAATCACGGCCTCTCAACGTCTCGGGGACGAAGGCTTTCAAGGCCGTGGGGTAAATTGATCGAAATCAAAATTGACCCAAAGGTGGCCGTTTATACGAAATTAGCCTTCCGGCGTCCCTTTCGGGAACATTCGGCTATTTTTTAAAAACAGCGTCATCGACTTATTTAGTACAAAACTTAATTTTTCAAAAGGTGAAGTTGGACCCGATGGAGGTTGCCTACGTATCTCACATCCGATGAGAATCAAACCCCCGTAGTTCGGTTTTGACGAAACAAACGGCATTATTTATTTATTCACTTTACTAAAGGAAAACAAATAAGCTATTTCTATCTTAAGAGTAAAACACACACATTTTCTTTTTCTTTTTTTTTTTTTTTTTTTTTTTTTTTTTTTTTTTTAATCTCTAAAGTCGGTCAGCATGCAAGTCTATAACAGATAAATGCGCAAGACAAACAGGATGCAGCAGGATAGTCTGTTCATTTCAGGTCACCTGTCCTAGACGGACCCAACCCCTGTGTTGAGTCCCCTAAGCCAAATGAGACATGATGCAAATAAACGTTTCCTACTAGGGATCCGGCATGAAGCTTTGTTATTCTAGGTTTAAAAACCCGGGTTTATCTGTTCTAGACTTGGCTTACCCGAGCGGACAGCTCGAGCCGAGGAGGAGGCAGCAACCCGGGAATACAGAAGCTTCACCGGTTTTGCAACTTATCCAAACCTCGTTCTAAAATGGGAATTAGACACTATACGGAAAAGAAGTCACACGAAGTGCACCCTTCTTCATGATTTAGAAGACTCAGAGAGGAGATTGGTTCCGGCACAATTTATATGTACAGTTCACACAATATCAAAGCAGTAAAAACAACATTTTGCACATTGATGCCAACATGTAAAAAAATCAGATAATAAAATATGCCAAATACAACAGCTATTCCGAGCTCGAATTCTAAAGGTTATCCCCAGCAGAGTCGCCAGAGCTGTCACACCTCTTTTTTACGCACCCGCAAGGATGCAAAGAGTTTTTCCAATTAAAGGACAATCGAGATGGGATTTATTTTAATTACTTCAGAGTCGCCACTTGGGAGATTTTATGGTGTCCCAAGTCACCGGTTAAATCCCGAATCGAGGAAAAGAATGACTCTATTTAACAGTCCGCGAACCGGAAATCCGGATAAGGAATTCTATTAACCCGGGAGAAGGTATTAGGCATTCCCGAATTCCGTGGTTCTAGCACGGTCGCTCAACTGTCGTGTTTGGCTTATCTATCTGCTTTTACAATTATGTACTTAGTGCAAGTTACTACCCTTTTACCGCTTTTATTATTGGTTGTGATTTACGAAAGAGAAAGTTGCTTAAAAATATGCTTTCGAATCACGTCACATGAAATGCACCCGGATCCTCAACATATTCTTATTCAACATTTCGGGGTTTGGATTCGGGTCACATGAAATGCACTCCCGTATTTAAAAAGGTAAAACTAAAATATATGCCCGGATCGACTACTTATTTACATTGTTGAGAAAGGCATGATATTCGTTAAGAAACGACGCATCTCGAAACCTAAGTATTTATATGTACATTTATGACGGCTATGTGATTAGTGTAACTATTGGGCGAGGCATACCTTTGATTCAAATCTAAAGCGAACTACATCCCACTGTATCTTACTTAAGAGTTGATTCCAAATTACTTAAAACTTGCTACGAACCACACCGCATGAAATGCGCCTGTGGTTCCTGACACGCTTTGTTCATTCTTGCCCAAAATTGGGGTCGGGTCACATGAAATGCACCCCCGACTCTTTTTAATCTAATTACGTCATTCCGTTGAGTGACAACTCCCTAGCTAATCTTGCTTTTAACATAAGGTCTATCATTTGACAGGTTTGGAGATTATACACATGAGTAGAGAAGATTGAACAAAGATACAACAGACTAATTCGGATTTACGTGCATATTTAATGATGGTGTATCTTTGGTCTAGCTACATTTCCGTAACAAAACTAGCAATACAAATTTAATTGAAGAATAACAGAATGTAATTAAACGCAAGAACTATAAACGACTACATGTTTCAATAGACTTTATGCACACGCTTCAAACTTCATTCTTTTCGTACCAAGGAACTACAAAAACAGAGGTGTGTACCTGGAATGCGGAAGGACAAGGAAGAGTGAGCAATGGCAATGCAGCAACAGCAACAAGAACAGTAACAGGAACAACAACCAAAGACCAATAATAACCACAGTAAACCAACAGCAATCAACAGTATACCAAACAGCCACAACAACCAATGCAATCAAATAGACCAATAGCCCCGACAACCAGTGACAACCAATGGACCAGCAGTCACTTAGACCAACAACCAGCAGCAACCAAATAGACCAACCAGCCACACAATAGACCAAGTGCAACAAACTACTGACCAATAGCCTCAATTGGACACCACAGCAACAACAATAAGGACTAACAGCTATCTTTGAACCAAGCAGTAACAACACACAGCCAGGCAGCAACCCTAAAAGACCAACCCCAGGCAGCAAACACTAACAGACCAGCCACCAATAGACCAAAAGCAACCCCAAACAAACCAGGCTGCAATATCAGCACACACGACCAACCAATGGCAGTAGCTACAATAACACAGCAACAACAACTAACAGAAGAACCAGCACTACCAACAACACTGTGCACAGCAACACACGACGACCAAGAGCACCCAAATGAACACTGAAACAGCAGAAGAACCAGTACTACAACAAACAATGGCCAACTATTCAATCACTGAAGCAAAATAATCGAAACAGTGACTAAGAAACCAATGAAACAGTAGCCTTTCTTGTATCTTTATATATGTGTATCGAGGTGTAGCTTGCTGTCTATTTTCTCTCCAGGTTTCTAGTTGCTCTCAGGTATTTCAGTCCCTCTCTATGTATGAATCTTTTGCTCTCTAAGTGTCTGTATGTATGCCTATCAATGTATATCAATCCCCCTTTTACTCTCAGATTATCTCCCATCTTATAGCTGACCAGCAGCCCCTACTGTTACCCCCTACCCTGACTTCCCAACCCATCATATTCCCTGCAAACCCCACTACCTACTGTCCAAGGTATGGACTCAGCATTAAACAATGAGGCTGGTGGCAGGGACCTCAGTGGGGATGCCCTGCTGTGCTCAGTTCCACTAGCCCTTTGTATGGGTGTGTGATTAAACAATTATCCTATTAACTACAACCAATTATCCCTTTAATCTGAATCAAACAGTAACCAAATCCTACACTTGCATACGGGCATGCCAGGGCAAATTACACAAACAAATTGGATTGTTGACGACATTAATCACATTGAACCTATGATTCAATTTAACTACTGAAAACAGGGGGAATTGGCCAAATAAAAAGCCTCAAATGAGAAGAGCAGACCAACGGATATGGGAAGTTAAAAGCATGCTAGATGAGAATTGAAACAATGAATAAAACACACACATATTCACACAATCGAATTAAAACGAACGAAGAAGGAATGAATACCTCATAAGAACACTGCCGACCCAAACTTTGAACCAAAATGTGGAATTATTGAAGCCAAACGGGCTTTAATCGAGATGTTCTCGATTGAGAACACCTAGACTAAAGTCCCTTGGACTTCAATTGTGGCTAAACCGGCTCGAATTGGATTTCTTCAAAATTAGGGTTCTTGGGCTCGGATTTGGGGCTTTTGCATTTTTGGCTAGATTCGAAGCAAACCAATGTCATTGGGAGTGTGGGGGAGGTGTGAGGAGACTGTGGTGTGAATTTGGGGTGATTTGGCATAAGTTCGAGTTTGACTCGAATCTTCAAATGAAGATTCGAGGAGCTCCGGCATGATTCGAGGTTAGTGGATGCTGGGTTCGTGATGGGGGAGGTGAGGGGAAGGTTTTGGCATTGGTTTGGTGGCGATTGGCCTACCGGAACCGCCGTGAGGCGATTTCCGGCAGGCGGAGGAGGGCGGCGTTACACCGGGTGTTTGAGAGCTCTGAGGGAGATGAAGGGAGAGGGGGGGGTTCTGGCTTGGGGGGGCGGGGTATGAAATGAGGAATATATACCAGAGATGAGATTGAATCCTGATCGTTGGATCATTTACGATCAACGATCAGGATCCCCTCACTTAAACCAAACGACGTCGTTTGGTTAAAGCATAGTCCGAGTGTATATTGGGATTAAATGATTAATCTGGGCCGTTGGATAATAAAATCCAACGGTTCAGATCAAGTGTTATACAGGCTGAGGCTGGACGGGTATTTGGGCTGGGTTAGAAGAAATCCGTTTGGGCCTGGCTTTTAGACTGAATTTGGCCCAGATCGGATATTATATGTGTATGTGTATATATACATATATATATGTATATAGATACATATATATATATATACACACATATGTATATACTAACCTATAACGCCGCTATTTTTTACTACAATTAACGTGCACAATTACATATTGCCTAAAACGTAAATCACATGACTTCGATATCAAACACTAAAAAATGCATAACTTAGCATATATTTTTTGTATTTTTAATTTAAATAAATAAACGTGCACACAAAAAGATAAGATAACACAAAATCACAAAAGTCATACTCACATGAAACTATTTTTATTTTTGAATTTTCTGGGAGTACTTCTCAAGTAAGGCAAACTTCATGTTCTTGAATTTTTATCGTGTGAATCTGTTGATTCTAGCAACTAAACTTCTGTTATTCTATTCTTTGACGTATGGTCAGGACACGTACTACTGGAAGGATAGATAGCCACCAGTACCACTAGTTTGGGCTAAGATAAGGCGAGGTCACGGCATAGGCCGCGGTAGAGACAGAGGTGCAGCTCATACAGTAGCTAGGGAAACACCTCCAAATCTACCAAGTGCCCTAGTATCATGAGTAGGTATGAGTTATGGATGAGCCTGTGGGGCCAGCTCAGGCACCACCCGTTCCCATTGTAATTCCAGGACTTCAAGAGGCCTTAGTTCAGATTCTGACCGTGTGCACCAGTCTTGGTAAGGCGGTCTTTGTTCCGGCTGTAGCAAACACTTCTAAGACTAGGGGAGGTACTCAGAATCCCGTCGCCCGCACACCAGAGCAGGTGATGCAGGGACTCGACATATTGGGGGCACTACCAGCTTAGCCGGTTGCAGCTTCTCAGGCTCATGTGGTTCCTATTATGTCTGATAACAATCAGCAGAGATTGGAGAGGTTTGGAAGAATCTAGCCTCCATCTTTTTTGGTACGGAGGTGGAGGATGCCTAGGGTTTCTTGGACAACTGTCAACGGATTCTCCGTACAGCGTGTATTTTGGAGACTAGTGGGGTCTCATTCACTACTTCTCAGTTCTCTAGGACTGTGTTTAGTTGGTGGGTGTCCTATGAGAGGCATATATTAGTCGGTTCAGCACCACTTTCATAGAAGGAGTTCTCCGTTATCTTCTTGGAAAAGTTGGCACCATAGTCTCATAGAGAGGAGTTGCATAGAAAATTTAGCAGTCATGTCAACATGATATGTCTGTGACACCGTACGAGATGAGGTTTTCTGAGGTAGACCGTTATGTACTTTGGCTGGGTCCTATTAATATGGAGAGGAACGTGAGGTTCATTGATGGCCTCACATTTCAGTTATCATTGCTTATAACTAGAGAGGGGGTATCAATTGCCAGTTTCGATGAGGTTGTTTACATTGCTCAGTAGATTAAGTGGTCCACAGTCAGGAACGGGTTGAGAGGGACGTCAAGAGGTCTCGTAGATAAAGGGATTAAGTGGTGTTCCTTCTCAAAAACATGATATGCGCTTGTGTCATTGATTCAGGGGTTCATGGGACAAGTTTCCACTCTCGCAGGGTTTACCTACAACAATAGTTATGAGTCAAGCATTCGGATGGATCCATATCAGTCCTTCAATAAGAGGTGGTGTACATCTTTGGTGGGTAGGTTTGATCCCTCTGAGGCTGGGCTTTTGGGTATACACTTGGATTAGGATATATTGGACAAGGTTAAATTGATTAAAGGATCTGTTTCGCACGGAGCTGTCCTGACAGAAGAGCTATGCCGAAAACATGGTCTGTGATGTGTCTTATATGGTTGGAGAGATGTTTCTACTGAATTTTTCATCCATGAAATATTTTATGACGTTCGGAAAGAAGGGAAAGCTGAGCCCTCGGCTCCTCGGTCCTTTTTAGGTACTTCAAAGTATTGGGGAGGTGGCTTATAAGCTTGCCTTGCCACCTAGTTTGTCGATCGTGCACCCCGAAAGTGTATGGACGATTCATATCACATTTTGGATTCCAACACGGTTCAGTTGGATGGTAATTTTACTTATGATTTGAAGCTGGTGGCCAATTTGGATCAGCGGGTTCGAAAGTTAAGGTCAAACTATATAGTTTCACTGAAGGTGAAGTGGAGAGGTCAGCCCATAGAGAGGCTACTTGGGAGATCGAGCAGAAAATGCATAGCAGATGTCCACAATAATTTATGACTCTAGGTATGTTTCTAAACCTGTTCGACGATGAACATTTGTTTAAGAGGGTGAAGATGTAACGACAAAGCCGATCATTTCTAGAGTTGTAGTCGCGTTCCCCCATTTTTTGCTTCGTTCATAGACTACAATTGTTAGATGAATTATGAGTTGGTTGGTTTGAGTCTGTAAAGATTTCAGAGTGAATTGAGAAATTTAGTCTCTTAATTGAAAGCTTATGCTGAAAAAGTTGATCGGATGTTAACTTATGTGTAAATGACCTCTGATTTGAGTTTTGATAGTTTTTAGCTTGGTTAGATAATTTTTGACTTATAAGCATGTACGGAGTGTGATTTGGACGTTCGTAGTGGAACTAGGCTTGAAATGGCAAAAGTTGGAATTTTAGAATGTTTGAGCGGGAGTGGACTTTTTTATATCGGGGTCAGATTCCAATTCTAGAAGTTATAGTAGGCTTGTTATGTCATTTGTATGCAAAATTTAAGGTCAATCGAACGTGATTTGATAGGTTTCAGTGTCGTTTGTAAAATTTGGAAATTTCAAAGTTTATTGGGCTTGAATCCACGTGCAATTTGTGTTTTTGATGTTGTTTGAGGTGATTTGAGGATTCGACTAAGTTCGTATGATGTTTTGGGACTTGATAGTATGTTTGGTTAAAGTCCCGGGGTCCTCAGGTGAGTTTCGGGTAAATAACAGATCCTTTTTGGACTTATAATGTTGGTGGTGTTTGTAGTCTAGTTTCCTTATACGTGAGTGCATGCATTGATCAGCGATTTTGTAGGCTTAATTGGGGTAGAAGTACTTTTGTACTATGGTGTCGCTAAGTCTGGAATATGACCGCGGAGGAGTGGCTAAGTCCAGCTTCATGAATGTGTGGCTAAGTCTGCGTTCGCGTGAAGTAGGATGCGATCATGTAGGTTTGAAGGGCACTGATTCACGATCCCACATGAATATTTGCGATCGCGTATGACATTTTTGTCAGGCAGATTTATTTGTTCTTCGCGATTGCGTGACTTGGTCCATAATCGCATAAAGGAAAGAACATGGCACTATAAAAAAATTGAAAAACGAGGGTTCTGGGATTTTTCATATTTCTAACATTTTTGAGCTCGGGTTTTGAGATTTTTGAGACGATTTTCAAGGTGATTTTTCTGGTATGTTTCTTGTGATCATTTATATTCAATAATTATGCTTCCCCATTGATATTTCCACCTAGTTAGTATCTTTTGAGGTGTAATTTGGAGGCTTGAGGCTCGGGATTTTGAGAGTTGATTTTGAGTATTTTAATGGCCATTTCGTGTCGTATTTCGAGGCATTGGCTCGGGGGCCGGGTTTGAGTCAATTTCTTATTTTGAGGTATAATTTGGTAATTTCTTGTAAAATTGATTCCTTTACCCCGTAATGATTATATTATACTATTTATGGCTAGATTCAAGACATTTGGAAGTTGATTCGCGAGGCTAAGGCATATTGGAGTAGAGTTTTGCTTGGATTGAGGTAAGTAAAAGTTTTAAATCTAGTCCTAACCGTATGAAACCTCGGATTATGTGTTATGTGATTGGTTTGGAGGTGATGCACATTTTAGATGACGGGCGCGAGGGCGTCCACTTTAGGAATTGGGACTTGGTCCACTCCGTTGAACTTTAAAGTTAAATAACTTGTTGTTAGCTATATGTTCTCCATGTGTTATAGAAATTTGATGTACTTCTCATGCATTGCATTCATGTACATTGACCCATAACCATATGGTGTTATATATATGGGGGATATGGGAAAAGGTTACATCGATATATATGCACCACCACCTGAACAACTGGTATAGGCTGATGATTTACCCATAATGGTCGAGATGATGTGATGGGATGCCTGTTGATACCTAATTTTTTCTGATACAGTTCATATACTCAAAATATCCTCAAAATAGCATATATAGGCATTTTTCCTAATTTTCTAAAAGTTTTTAAATCAATTTATTGTCCATTTTTTAATAGTATAAAATCAATAGTTACTTCTAAAATTATCTTTTTTGATGAGTAATTTATTTTATTCTCATATTTACACCAAAATATAATTAAAGTAATTTTTGTATATTTTCACAAATTTATTTGGTATTTTTAAGCTAAATTGCATGTAATTACAATAATAGCATATATTTATGACTAACATCATTTTATAATTATAAAACTAGTTCCAGTATTTTTAAATTGATATTTATATAGTATTTGTTTGCTTAGTATTTTTAATTTACTTTTTAAATCATTATTACTATTCTTATAAAATAAAAAGGGGAAAATTGGCTATTTAACACTTAGCCCACTCACATTTCAATTACAGCCTTTTCTCCCTTTCAATTATAGCCTCAATTGGCCCAATTCCACCCCAAATTAAACAACCCAATTCCCATTTAAATCTGACCCTTTAGCCCAATTTTGAGACCCATTCGATATTCTTTAAATCCTAGTCGTTGATCGTTTTGATCAACGGTTGTAGTGTAGGCTTTCCTTTTTTAATCACCTAATACCCCTAACACTACATTTGCATAGAGACGCCTCTTCTAACTCTCTTTGTCTCCCTCAAATCCTCTCGAACCTCTCTGAAACCCTAATCACCTCCCACCTTATCTCACCTCATTTCTACCAGAATCCATGGCATCTCCTGCCATAGATGGTTTGTACTCACCTTCTCTCACCCCTAAGCCTGAGCTACTCGAAGTTTGAGGGCTTGACCTTGATGGTCTTCTCTCAGATTCGTCTCAGACCTGTTGATCTATGATTCTCCGGCCACGCTCCGGCATATTCAAGTACTGGAAGCTTGATTCCTGACCGTTTCGACTCGGGACCTGATCTTGTTCTTCTAAGCCTTTATCATTTACCCTAAGCCATTCGAGGTTCTTTCACCGTTATTTGCCTAGATCTATGCTATGTCTATGCCTTTCTTGACGTTTTGACTATATTCCCCAAACGTTTTGCCAAAATCGTTTTTTAGGGTTTCTGCAAGCAATTTTTGCAAAATCTTTCAGATCCTTTTCTCCTTTGCTTTATGTGTATTTTTTATACCTTGCTCGTACGATTTCTTTTATTTTATGCATATATTATCCTTTACTTTTTTTCTTTTCACTTTTTAATTTCTACTATGTTTTCATTACTCTTCTGCTATATATGCCTACTGTTAAAGTTATTTGGTTTCTCTTAACTATGTTCATGTTTTTACATGCTTCACCTGCTTGTGTTCAAGTTTACACTATCTCTTTCTTCTGAACTCATTTATACTCTGTGTCTCTCGAATATTTTCTTCATGATTTTTCTTCCTTTGTTGTTCAAGCATGTTGTCATGTCTATTTTGTTGAGACTCTGAAAAAAAAACTACTTGTTTCTCACCTCTATGTCTGGTTCAATTCAAAACCCTAGAACTTGGGGGTTTCTTTGACAAGTTGGATTAGGGTTCCACTTTGGAACCCTGACCCTTCAGGCTCATTATGAGTCTATGACTGAACTCGTATTCTTTTTTTTAATGATTGTGAACCTGTAAATGGTAAACCCTTCTGTTTGATTTGTCTGCTTTATATGAGAGGAACTCATCTTTCAAAAGGTTTTGACAACTAATTAATTGATTTTGGATTCCTTTGATGGGTTTTGACTGATTGCACTAATTTTCCTTCGATTGATCCTCCCCTACCTATTCCTGACTGGGTTCATTCGAATTTAACCCGTTGCCTTGAATTTATTAGTTGTCTGATTGATTCCCTTTCCTTTTCTTTACAAACCAAGTACTGTTGAGTTCTTTCCCTAAATAACATTATGTGTTTTCCCTTTCTTATGCTACTATGAAAGATTTTACTAAAATTACCTTTCCTTATTTACATTCTCCCGTCAGAAATTGAATCCCCTAACTTAAAGGAGAATATTTGAGACTAATTTATAAAATGTCTTCTTATCTTTCTTACTTGTTCTTCAACACTATAAAAGGGGCTGCCCTTCTGCACTTTAGAGAGTCAACTTGACACGATCAATTTTTAATACCTTCACACTACTTACAACTGAATACCTTTAATTTCTCACACAAACATTCGAGTTTTTGTTATGAACTCACTCACAAATAAAGTGTTTTCTCTCTAATTGTGGCTTGTTTGCAAGAATTCTTTGCTTAGGTTTCTGAAAACTGGTATGTTCTTTGTTTAAATTTCTGCCTCTCCCCCTATGTGTTTATTCTATAGTTCACCCTTTCTTTGGCTTATTTTATCTAAATGATATAACTTACTGGAAGTTATCTTCTTTGTTTGTTTATGTTCTTACATGAATCCCTACCCCTGATCCCCCTTGTGTGGCTGAGTTATGGTTCAAAAATATGGCAATACTTGAAATTATTGATCATGGACATGAACTGAGCTTTCTGAGTCCTAATCTCTTTCAATTACCATCCCATTCCCTTTCTATGTAGGCTGATTTTGAGACTTTGGTATGGCAGTGTCCAAATCATTGTCCACGCCATGGACTGGCCTTTAATAGGTCTTACTCTTAATTGTTTGGCTGATAGGTTGGTTAGGGTGTATCAACCTACGATATGGATGTGCATGACAGCAGCCTGCCTTGGCATTCCTTAATCCCTCTATTGCACTCACACTTGTTCCTAGATTCTAAGTTCTGCGCCCCCTCCCCCCCTCCAATAAGCCTTGCTTTGGGACCTTGAGTTTCCTCTAAACTTGGACAGCGGAGGGCTGGCTCTTCCACATTCCACTCTAATTCAATGTTTAGCAATCATATTTGGGTGTGAACATTGCCTGGAGTTCCTGAAACTCCTTGGAACTTTGACACACCTCGGATAAGAAAAAGGCTTCGAAAACTTGATCCTGGTAGTTGGCTCATACCATATTGTTAGACTTTGAATTCGAATTAGGCTCCTTGGATAAAGCTTAGTAGTTTTTATTATAATGTTGTTTCCTGATTTCTTTTTGAATCATTTTGGTCTGTAATAAAACTTTGTAATAATCTCTAGGGTGATTAGCGAAATGGGAAAGGTAACCATGTATGCAAAAAGGGGTATATGTCATGCCTATACAATTTCAAATTTAAGCATCCTTGAATCTAGACATCATGTCTATAGGGATTTTCGCATGAAGATAACCTGCCTATAGGATTTCTAATTTTAACCTTTTCGCATGTAGATGTCATGCCTATAGGATTTCTAATTTCAGCATGTAGACATCATGTCTATAGGAATTTTTTCATGTAGATAACCTGCCTATAGGGATTTCTAATTTCATCATCCCCGTATATAGATAACATGTTTATAGGAATTTCGCATTCTCACATATAGATCCCATGTCTATAGGATGCACATGCACAGAAAAAATAAACATGTCTGCAAGTCCTTTCTAATTTTGGCATATCCACTTCTCCCTAGGCAAACATGTTTATAGGTCATAATAATCAAAATGAAGCAATCAAATGTCATGTTTATGCAAAATCCAGCATTTAGATGTCATGCCTATAGGGTTTCTGCATTTAATTATGTCTTCAAATGGTGTTTTAAAGCTGACAAACGCATAGAAATCATGCCTATAGTAATTAATCAAATCAGAATCGTCGTACTTGTTATAAGTCTAAGACCAATAGTAATAATGAATTACCAGTTATGAAATTTATGGTCACTTGCTAAGACTAGCCCTCCTTTAGTAGCTGATAATGTTTTATCCTAAATTAGTATGCATTATTTCTCAAACTTGTAAATTCCATGTTTATAGGTCATCACGTAGGCAAGTGAGTATGTAATTAATAAATTACGTTGGCCTTTGATAAGTTGCAGCCAGAAGAGCCTAATGCGAATGTCTTTCCTGAAAATATGTAATGAACCAGCCTACCTGACGCTAAGCATAAATCTCAACCTAATCAGTACATGTAAGACGTGCTACGCTACGTGATTTTCTTTGATCTAAGGAGGCTTATTTGAGCCTTATTTGTCTATGTGCTTTCCCCAAATTTGCTATATGAGTTTTGACTGTCGCCTTAGAATTCTTACCTTTGAAACTACAAAAAGCCCAACATCCCTTCCCTTTAGGATTAGTAGTCCTATATGCCTCCGGGACCAGGACGGGTAATAGCATGCAATAAGCCATTATACCATTTCACGCTTAATACCTTAAACGGGGTGGTAGGGGTAGACATGGAGATGATGATCACACAGTTACACAATGCGTACGATTGACTATCGGTGTTGCGTGGATGATCCATGTGATTTATAAACCTAGGAACCCTTTTCCTATGTTACTTTGTTTAATATCAATAAATTCTATTTTTTCAATTACCCAAAACTCCCCTTTATTTTATTTTTGCCGCATTATCCCTTTTCCTTCTTTGTTTATAAATTCCATCATACTTGTTAGACACCCTTATGTGTAAATTTATTTGCATACTTATTTACATTAAAGACACAACATAGCATGACCGGGAACCACACTAGTGAATCTTGAGGGGTGTCTAACACCTTCCCATCGAGATAATTTCTAGCCCTTACCCGAACTCTGGTTTTCCAACTCAAAACCCTTAGTGTACTAATGTACTTAATCATTAGGTGGCGACTCTTAAATCAAAATCCCAATTCCCAAACGGGAATAGAGTTATCTTCCCAAATATCGTAAACCCGATTTCGCTTTAGAAAAAAGGGGGCGTCGACAACATGGCAACTCTGCTGGGGATTCTTTAGGCTTTTACCACTTCATGTTATATGTGACTTTATTGCTTTGTTTAATACCATTATTCGAAACTGACTTGTCTTTTTGTTTCTTTTTCTTTAACGCTTTCATTTACTGTTTCCATCCAACACCATTGTAATTGTTTAGCAATTATTGTAATCATTATGAACGTGAAAATATGTGACAATTTGTTTCATTCTTGTAATTGCATTTTCAACATCATACTCCACACGTGCCAAACAAATACCATTGCAACGCTTGATGAGATTGTTGCGCTCTTCCAATATTATTACCCCCTAAATTCTGGCAAAGGCGATTGGCGGTAAAACTAGTCGACCAACTGTACAGTCGAAAGTTCCGTACCTTTCCCTCTTGACTTGTTCGCTCAAGAGTACCGGTCTAGCACCCTATAGAAACTTTATTTTGTTTAACTGTTCATGCATCATTGTCAACCCTAATCGAGTCAGTTATGTAGTCCAAAATGACTCTTTAAGATAGACTTTCCAAAGTCCACTGGTTCCCTAGAACCCAAACAGACAACACCATATTCTGTGCATTTATTTGGAGAACTATGTGTTGTTTATGCCAATTATTGATTTATATAGTCGATGTCGGTAGGGGTAAAGACTAACGATTTGTTTTGAAGAAAATAAGGCACGAAATCCTCAGATTTGGCATTGTGACGAACATTCACCCAAGGTTGCTAAGATGGTGGGAAGACCTTCACTCCAGTAATCAGACCCTCATACGCAAATATTTAGGGAATGCTAGAATGCTCATGACATTTGGCTTGGGCTTGTCTGCTGCTAGGATTGCATGAGCTGGTGACGCTATTTGATGGAGTCAAAGATGCCGAGTCTGGGGAAGGTCCTTCTGGGACCAAATAGTTAGGTGTTTCTTTTCATTTTCGCTCTAAAATGTAATAAGGCCAATGGCCGTTAGTGATATTTTACTTTATGCAATTATAGTGTCGTTTTGAGATTCGTCTTATTTTTATCATTAAAATGAGGCATTTAGCATTATAAATTCTCCAAATCAACCTGTCGCTAGGCTTACCTTGGGCACAACGAGACTCCCAAATTAGGACACGATTTATATTCTTGCACTATATGTTTAAATACTGCAATATTTTTCTCCTCATGATCTACACTAACTTGTTACCTTTTTGTTGTTTTTAATTTTATTTTATTCTTCTCCCCAAAAGGTTAGTTCGTGCATTTTGGCATCGTCATCCTACTCCACAAGATCTAAAAGCCCTCCACCTCCTCCTCATCCAAGTCCTATCAAAATCAAGAACAAAGAAAAGATGGAAAACGCGAACAACATCAGAAAGGACAACTCAGCTGAAAGGGTAGAGGTTTCTCAGGGTGTTCAGATATCCAGAGAGATTGCCGCTCAACTCGAACAAAAGTTACAAAAGTTTCAACAAGGACTGGATCAAGTTCGGAACTTGGCAAGTCTGTCATTCTCCCTCACAACAGTAGACATAAACTTTCCCAATGCTCAACACCTCATACCTCCACAGAATATCCCAAAACCGCAAAAATAGCCCGCTACTCATTGCAACACACATCTCAACAATACTCTACTCCTCATCCCTAAACCATCAAATGAACATCCCTATCACACTCCCATATATGTGGAAACAATACCACAATACACTCAACCCATCACAAACACACCAGAGTCTGATAACAAAGACTCTCTTATCAATAACTTAGCAGCCGAGCTCAAGAATTTGACTAGCCAAGTCCAGGGCGTTGAATGAAGCAAAGGCATTAAAGGGCTGAATTATGAGGATCTTTGCATTCAGCCAGATGTTGAACTCCCGGAGGGGTACAAACCTCGAAAGTTGGAAATGTTTGACGGGTCGGGGCATCTTAAGTCCATTTAAGGACATACTATGACAAGCTAGTCAGTGTCGGAAGAGATGAGAAAATCCGCATAAAACTCTTCATGAGAAGCTTGAAAGGTGATGTGCTATCCTGGTACATTAGCCAAGATCCCAAAAGGTGGACGATCTAGGTTGGAATGGCATCCTATTTCATGGACAGATTCAGGTTCAATACAGATAATGCACTTGATATCTTATACATCCAGAACCTGAAGAAGAAACCTACTGAGATATTCCACGAGTATGCAACTCAATGGAGATCCGAGGCAGCCAAGGTCAGGCCGGCCTTAGAGGAAGAACAAATGAACCAATTTTTCGTCCGAGCTTAGGATCCACAATATTATGAGAGATTAATATTGATAGAGGGCCAGAAATTCTCCGATATTATCAAGCTAGGAGAAAGGATTTAAGAGGGCATTAAGAGAGAAATGGTCACTAACTTTGAGGCACTACAGGATACCAACAAAGCCTTACAATCTGGTGGCACATCAAAGAAAAAACATGTGAGCGCCATGATGGTCGCACAAAGAACTAAGTCACCAGAAAATATACCAAGCCTACCTGGTACCCCCTCTCACTTACCAGCATATTCCCAACTACCAAGCACCTCCGCCTTCTTACCAAATTCTGTTGCCCGCTTACCAACCATCTCAATACAAACCCACTTCACCAAAATATTCCATTCTGCACATGTTTACCAAGACTATAATACTCATTATCAATCATCTCCCACCCCTCAAAACTTCCTCAGGCCACACCCTAACTTCGATCATAGACCTCCTAAGCAATACACCGACATCACCGAACCAATCGACCAATTATATAAAATACTTAAAGCAACTGATTACGTGACCCCAATACCTGCCAAAACTCCAAATAATCCTTCCCAGTGGGTCAATCCAAATAAAACATGTACATACCATTCCGGCATGAAAGGGCATACCATTGATGAGTGCCGACCTCTAAAAGACAAAATCCAAGCTCTAATTGATAGCAAAATCATCGTGGCCAAGGAACCTGCACCTAATGTTCGCAATAATCCTTTAACATATGATAAGGGTGGTGATGTGCATATGATCGAAGTAGAAGATGATTGGGACCCCAAAGGGTCAATTGGATAAATTTCCAACGGTGACGAGCCCAAGAAACCTACCATCACATTGAATCCAATTGTAGTCAATATTCAACCCTCTCAGGATGTTGAAGTAAATATGCATGTGCCTCTCGAGTTTGAAGAGCCATCATCCAAAAGTACCACATAGTCGATTGAGGTGGAGTTTGGGGCTCCAAAAGTACCATTCGAAATTGTTGTATTGCCACCTAAAATGAGAATGCCCATCCCAGTAGCGATGTCAGCCATAATGACATTCCTTGGGATTACACCGCCGAGGCAAGGAGGAAGGGAAAACTAGGTCTTGTGAAGCAATTACAGCGTAAGGTATGACCATGACTGGCAGAATTTATACTCAAGAGCACTTAGTTGAATCAAGTAAGCAGGCCTCTGGATGGCCTATTCATACTGGACCTGATGATCTCTGGTGGAAGATACAGGCAAAAGAATATTCAGGTGTTGACCAATTGAACAGAACACCAGCACAGATCTCCATTTTGGACCTATTGTAAAGCTCCGAGACACACAAGAATGCCATGATGAAGATACTAACCAAGGCGTACATACCCAGCATTATAACAGGGGGAGAGATGGAAAACATGGTCGAGCAGGTATTAGAGAGTCATAAGATCACTTTCCACGAGGATGAGTTGCCCCCTGAAGGTTTAGGCCACAACAAAGCGCTGCACATCACTGTGCAATGCGAGGACTATTTCATCACCAGGACTTTGATCGATTGGGCGTCCAGCCTCAACATTTGTCCATTGGTGACCCTCAGAACATTAGGGAAGATCCTACATGAAATCAACAATAGGGCTATCAACGTCAAAACCTTTGATGGCTCCCAAAGGTCCACTACTGGGGAGATCAGTCTATGTTTACAAATGGGGCCAACTAGGTTTGATGTTGATCTTCAAGTGATAGACATCTCTCTATCCTACAACTTGCTACTTGGATGACCCTAGATCCATGCTACTGGAGCCGTACCCTCAACCCTGCACCAGGCAGTCAAGTTTGAGTGGAATTACTAAGAGGTGATCATTCATGGTAACGGGAGTAACCACATATACAGTCGTCAAACCATCCCAAGGATTAAAGGGATAAGAAATCTAGGAGGAGAAACTTACCACCACATTGAGCGAGTCAATGCCATGGACAAAGATAAATAGTAGGATAACAAGATAGAAAGTATCCTGAATTGGAGCGGGTATGAACTTGGCAAAGGGCTCGACAAAAACCTCTACGGAATCACCAAGCCTATCAAACTAAAGAAACATGGCACCACTTTTAGGTTAGGGTATGGATATACTTAGGAAGAATTCCAGAACTGGTCGCCACCATGGTGCGGCCCTTACTATCCACTAGAGCACCCGATACCCCGCATGGAGTAAACTTTCAGAACGATCGACATCATATATGGGTCAGAGGAAGGTGAAGCATTAGTAGCAATAAAAAACCAGTTCTTGGAAGATGACAACATGGACTGTCATGTCATTCTCTAGGAGGAAGGGGAGGAAGGCCTTTCCATATAGGCAGTGAACCGACGAGAACGCCTCAACAATTCGTCCGTCGGGGTCACCAATGCCCAAAAAGCTTCGGGGTAGCAAGGCTGAACAAAGCATTATGCATTGTCTATTACTTTTTCATTAGTTGATTTTCTTTCAATATTATATCTAAATTTTGAAAAGAGCTCCGATGTCTAAAACAATTTTTCAGTATTTATCAAGGCATTTCAATTTCTTATAAATCACACTCTTATGGTTTCTTTTCTCTGCTGTTTATTTCACTTTACACTTCATTAATATTACCTATCTTGATGAATCGACGAATGTGACATACGATGAGGTAATACAACAAACGGACATAGACTCAGAAGAGGTTGTTAAAGATATTGAGGATTTTGAGAATAGACCTAAGTGACTTGGATGAAACTGAGGTCATCAACTTGGGGGATGCGGAGAATGTCAAGGAAACCTGCATCAGTGTTCACCTGTCACCGTCAGAAAAGAAAGAGTACACGGAGTTCCTCAAAAAGTATGAGGACATATTTGCCTGGTCATATGATGATATGACTGGTCTCAAATCCATTTTAGCACACAAACTGCCAACAGATCCAACGTGTCTACCGATAAAATAGAAGCTTAGAAAGTTCAAACAGGACATGAGTTTGAAAATCAAGAAAGAAGTCACCAAGCAAGTTAAAGCCAAGGTCCTTAGGGTAGTGGAATACCCGATATGGTTATCTAATATTGTGACAGTGCCAAAGAAGGACGGGAAGTCAAAATCTATGTCGACTACCGGGACCTTAACCTGGCAAGTCCGAAAAATGACTTCCCACTACCAAACATACACATCTTGATTGACAACTGCGCCAAGCACGAGCTGCAGTCGTTTATCGATTATTTTGCAGGATATCATCAAATATAGATGGACGAAGGGGACGCGAAGAAAATGTCTTTCATTACATCGTACGAAATTTATTGTTACAAGATGATGCCTTTTGGATTAAAAAATGTTGGGGCCACCTACATGAGGGCCATGACTACTATTTTCCATGACATGATACACAAAGAGGCTGAGGTATATGTAAATGATATCATAGTCAAATCCAAGAAAGCCACGGACCACATGGAAGATTTGAGGAAGTTCTTCAACAGATTAAGAAGGTACAACCTGAAATTGAATCCCGCCAAATGTGCATTCGGGGTCCCTGCCGGAAAACTGCTTGGGTTTATTTTAAGTCGACGGGGAATAGAACTCGATTCGTCAAAGATTACGGCCACTCAGGAATTTCCACCACCAAAGAACAAGAAAGAGGTCATGAGTTTCTTGGGAAGACTTAACTACATCAGTCAGTTCATAGCCCAGTCCACCATCATATGTGAACCAATCTTCAATATGTTGAAAAAGGACGTCGCCACAAAGTGGACTGATGATTGTCAAAAGGACTTCGACATAATCAAGGAATACCTGTTAGTGCCACTAGTCCTAGTTTCGCCCGAACCAGGTAGACCGCTATTGCTCTACCTTGCAGTACTGTATGGAGCATTTGGATGTGTTTTGGTATAATATGATAAAGCGGGGAGAAAGGAACAAGCCATCTACTATCTCAGTAAGAAGTTCACCCTATAAGAGGCTCGGTATTCCCTAGTAGAAGGCACGTGTTGCACTTTGACTTGGGTGGCTCAGAAGTTGAGGCATTATTTCTGTGCCTACACCAATTTTCTCATATCAAGGATGGATCTGCTAAAGTACATCTTTCAGAAGCCATGCCCATGGGCAAACTGGCCAAATGGCAAATATTGTTGAGTGAGTTTGATATTGTCTACATGACTCAAAAAACAATCAAAGGATAGGTGCCAGCCGATCATTTTGCCAAAAATCCCATGGGTGGAGAATACAAGCCTCTAAGGTTGTATTTCCTGATGAAGAGGTCTCTTTCATAGGAGAAGACACTACAGAATCATACGATGGCTGGAGAATATTTTTCGACGAAGCAGCAAATTTTAAAGGAGTTGGCATAGGAGTAGCCCTAGTATCAGAAACAGGTCAGCACTACCCGGTGTCCGCCAAACTTAGGTTCTCTTGCACCAACAATATGGCCGAGTACGAAACCTGCATCTTAGGGCTCAAACTAGCCATTGACTTGAATGTTCAGGAGTTACTAGTGATCGGAAACTCAGATTTGCTCATACATCAGGTCCGAGAGGAATGGGCAACCAATAACTCCAAAATACTACCATACTTTCATCACATATAAGAGTTGAGGCAGAGGTTGACAAAGACGAAATTCTGGCATGTCTCAAGAGTTCAGAATGAGTTTGATTATGCATTGGCCACTCTCTATCATCCATGATTCAGCATCCAGATAAGAACTTCATTTATCACATCCCGATAAAAATCCAGGATCAACCTTCTTATTGCGCTCATGTAGAGGAAGAGGTAGATGGAAAGCCATAGTTTCATGACATTCAGAAGTATCTGGCAATAGAAGAATATCCAGAACTTACAAACACCACTCAAAAGCGCATACTGTGAAGGTTATCCAATCACTTCTTTCATAGCGGAGGAATCCTGTATAGAAGGACTCCCGATTTGGGACTACTAAGATGTGTCGAAGCAAGTGAGGCATCCGAGCTGTGGAGGAAGTTCATGCAGGGACCTGTGGTTCGTATATGAATGGTTTTATCTTAGCCAAGAAAATACTCCGGGCCGGTTATTTCTGGGTGATTATGGAAATAGACTACATCTAGCATGTTCGAAAATGCCATCGTTGCCAGATCCATGCAGACATGATAAAGGTACCCCCTAATGAGTGTTATCAACAAGCTCACCATGACTGTTTGTCGCTTGGGGAATGGATGTTATTGGACCTATCAAGCTGGCCATGCCAAAGGGCCATAGGTTCATTCTAGTGGCAATCAATTATTTCACCAAATGGGTTGATGCAACATCATACAAGGCGGTAACCATGAAGGTTGTGGCATACTTTGTCCGCGACCATATAATTTGCCGGTTTGGCGTCCCAGAGTCAATCATTACACATAATGATTCCAATCTCAATAATGACCTGATGAAAGCAATGTATGAGACATTCAAGATCAAGCACAAGAATTATATAGCTTACAGACCCCATATGAATGGAGTCGTGGAAGCATCCAACAAGAACATTAAAAAGATACTAAGAAAAATGATGTAAAAACACAAGCAATGGCATGAGAAGCTATCATTTGCTCTATTGGGATACCGTACCATCGTCCGCACATCAATTGGGGCGACTACTTATATGATGGTTTATGGTACTGAGGCAGTCATCCCAGCCGAAGTAGAGATACCCTCCTTGAGAATTATGCAAGAAGCAGAACTTGAAGATGCAGAATGGGTAAAAGTCTCTACGAGAAATTAGTCGTTATAGATGGAAAAAGACTGAATGCAGTTTTCCACGGGTAGCTTTATCATAATAGAATGACCAGAGCCTTCAACAAAAGAGTCAAGCCGAGACGATTCGCATTGGGGCAGCTGGTGCTAAAGAAATTTTTTTTCGCATCAAGATGAAGCCAAGGGGAAGTTATCTCTTAACTGTCAGGGCTCCTACGCACAGAAATGGATG
>JASVEL010003547.1:0-63822 GCA_032618575.1 Nicotiana noctiflora
ACCTAATAATTTTCACCTTTTTATCTAATTGCCTTTCAACCTCATTAACAAACACCTTGAGAGTATCTGCTGCTTGAGATTTTTCTTTCAGCAAATAGATGTATCCATAACGTGAAAAATCATCGATAAAGGTGATAAAATATTTTTCTCCACCAAAAGATGGAACATCAAAGGGTCCACAAATATCGGTGTGTATAATTTCAAGAAGCTGGGTGCTTCTTGTGGCACCTTTCTTACTATGCTTGGTTTGCTTTCCCTTAATGCAATCCAAACATATAGTAAGATCAGTGAAATTTAGATTCGGAAGAATCTCATTCTTTACTAATCTCTCTAACCTTTCTTTGGATATATGACCCAAACGTATGTGCCACAAGTAAGCAGAACTTTCATCTAGTGAACTACGTTTAATTCCAACATTATGTTGAACATTAAGAAGGGATTCAGAAAAACCAACATCGAGTTTCAATTTATATAACCATCACTAAGAAAACCAGAACCATAAAAAATAGCATTTTTATATAAATTGAAACATCCATTTCCAAACTTAAAATCAAATCCAGAAACATCAAGTCTTGAAAGAGAAATCAAATTCCTAGAAACTGAAGGTACATAAAGAGTCTGTAATAGATCAAGGTGACGTCCAGTCTCCATGATCAAACGATTAATCCCTATTGCTTCAATTGGAGCCTTCATACGATTTCCCATGAACAAGAAATCCTTATTTGGATTTGTGGTTTGGATCGTAAGGAATCCATGCAACGTAGTAGATACATGAGCAGTTGCACCCGAATCAAGCCACCAAGTATTATTAGGAACTTCTACTAAATTTGATTCGAAACATACAAAAGCACTAATTGTACCTTTCTTTTCGAACCAAGCTTTACGTTTCAGGCAATCTTTTTGATAGTGTCCTTCCTTGTGACAGAAACGACACGTATCTGCCTTACGTTCCTTGTTAGCATCCTGTTGAGCTTTAGCAGGTGCTTTCTTCTTCTTGAACTTGTTGGCCTTTGCTTTAAGTCCTTTACTAGCTCCTTGAACCATGAGGTTAATTGAATGACTCCCTTGTTTCTTAAGTCGTGACTCCTCCTGAGTAAGCATACTGGACAATTCACTAACATCCCACTTATCCTTAATAGTGTTATAGTTAATTTGAAAAGGTCCATACTCGGGAGGTAACGAGTTCAGAATAAACTGAACCAAGAAGGAGTCATCTACTTTCATCCCCAAGGTCTGAAGTCTTGCTGCAATGTTAGTCATCTCGATGATATGATTTTGCATACTACGCGACCCATCAAACTTCATGGTCGTGAGTTCAGCCATTAGTGTACCAGCGAGAGACTTATCTGCAGAACGAAAACGTTATTCCACAAACTTCAGGTATTCCCTGGCACTTTCTGTTTGTGGAATAGTACTCTTAATGTTGTTGGCAATATTCATTCGCATAAACATAAGGCTTAGCCTGTTAGAGCGTTCCCATGCTTTATAGAATGACTTCTCATCCGCACTGCTCGAATCAGTAATGATAGCAAGCTTATCATTCAGCCGAGCCAAGTCAAGATCCATCACACCTAAGTGGAACTGGACTTGCTCACGCCATTCAGAGAAGTTCAATCCATTGAACATAGTAACAGACGAAGCAAGCGAATGAAAAGGAATAGCTGCAAAATAGATAATTCATGCTCACAAATCAATATGGATTCAACAAAACAATTAAAGCATATCGCAGTTCACCTTTGGGTAAATACTACGATACACTGTCATAATTTAAATGCCACTTAGTCTTTAATAGGTATTTAAATATTTTAACCAAATATATATGCCATCTTTGGACAACCAATATATATTTGACTAAGAATATTAATTTTACCTCATCATATTCACTATTCATAGAATAATTGATTCACCTTTGGGTAAATCCTTAGGTTCTAGCAATAGTAAAATTAATTTATCCACTAATTTTAAATTATAGGCATTTCATTAATTTAATGGATAAACTATAATTTTATGTATGCATATTTTCATAAAACTAACTAGTTTGGCCACTTTGGTGACTAACAAACTATATAACATAAGTGCACACACAAAATAGAAATCATAATATTTTACGCACGTGAGTACTTTAAACAATCTAGTTTGATCACTTTGGTGACTAACAAACTATATAACATTAATCACATACATAAAATAAACAATGGCCCCAATATTAAATAGTAGCCATTTACAAAGAACTTTCAACTAACCGCAACCTCAACACTATCTTCAGTTGGATTCTCCAGAAAAATTGAAAGTAACTGAAAAGCAATAAGTTCGTGAACGACTTGCTGATTCACGAGATGAGCGATGATAACTGTGGCTTATTAGCAGGTTTTTTTTTTTTTTTTTTTTTTTTTTTTTTTTCAGTTGAATTATAATTCTTCGTAACAGATCTCCAATTATTCATCAATCCGATGAGCCTCCCAACTCATCCTCTCGTATTCAACAACTGTATCTGCTCTTTTTCTTTCTTTCCCAAAAGAATATCTCTCCATCTCCATGGTCAAGAGTTGAAGAATGCGTTAAAGTTTATAGAAAACAATTGGGAGAAAGTTATGTTTGGTACTTAGGTTTTCCCTTTTCTATTTGTTTTTGTGGTCTTCTTTCTGTTGATTTCAAAAGGAGCAAGAAGTCCAAAAATAAACACATAATTCATATATGAACACATGTTATACATATATGTGTTTAACAAATATTCTTTCACGAAGATTATCGGTTCAAGTAATCCAGGCTCGTGATACCACATGTAAGCATAAACTTTAATTCTACCAGAATCTTGAACATGATAATCTTACATATGATCGTCATAGAAAACATACCTGAATCGTGAGCCATCATCTTTAAGCGGAAGCGTTAATCGGCAATTGGTTTCTCCCCCCTTGCCCTAGCTTTCGTTACCGCCGACTTTAGGGATGGAAGAGAGGAAAAGCAGTAACCCTAATGGGTGGGGAGAGGACCAATTTATAGAGATTTTCATTTAATCCGGTACGTCCATCAAGTAACCAATCGGACGGATGAGATTTATTCATTAATTAAATATTAATTATGGGCCTTAACTTATTGGGCCACATTATTTATAAGAAATAAATTACATATGCCACCCACGCCTTTCTAGCAAATGTCCTTATTAGTCTCGTTCAAGATTAACATTTCAAGTTATATTTTCTTGCATAGAAATTGATTGATCATATCATTCTTAGAATATGGATACAATAAGGGTCAATACTGAACATTTATTGACAAAAAATCGTAAAATTAACATAAGGAAAAAAAATATTAAGAGTTTCTCGTTTTGTTTTAGTTTATGTGAACCTATTTTCTTTTTGGTCTATTCCAAAAAAAATAGTTCATTTATAAATTTGGTAACAATTTGATTTAAACTTATAATTTTATCTTTAATAAAAAAAATTTATAACCATACAAATACTAAACGTACTTTTTGACTTGGTTAGGACCAAAAATTTCAAAAGTTTTTATTTTTTCTTAATCTCAATATCCAGTTAAACAAGTCACATAAATTAAAACGAAAGGAGTACAAATTTGTTGCTACAAATTTGTTGATCAAAATTCAAAACTAAGTAATTATTACTCTTCATCCTGTATATTGGATAACTTGGATTAACTTGTATGCTCAGCCTTATCTAATTTCATTTATGTCCTTAACATTCTAGTCTAATCTCTCAACCTGAATGATCATAGTATAACAACAATAACAATAACGATCCAGTAAAATTTTACTAGTGGGATTTGAGGAGGGTGAAGTGTACGCCGACCTTATTCCAACCAAAGAAATAAAAAGACTGTTTTCGAGACACTATCGACTCAAGAAGACAAAAAGATAAAGAATTAGTGATCATAGTATTCTAAATATTAGGACAATCGTTACTGTAATATTATTGAACATTGACCTGCCGTTTGACGAATAATTTTCCATATCAAAAGTAATCAAAGTAACACAAAATGTCCTCAAAAACTGAAAAATGGCTAAGAATAGTGGAGTGTATAATTAGGCGAATACAAAAATGTCAGTAAGATAAATAAGAAAATGTTGGGGTAAGAGGTGGGCAAAAGGACTGGGTTTTTTATTCTCAACAATTGGGGAGTGTGCCGACAGCAGCCAGCGTGTGACTTTCCTTTTTCCTTCAACACCTATCCCCCCTACAATCTCTACATTTTGGTACTTCTTTTATTGTACGGCTGGCTCCGCTGCAGTAGGTGTCGTTAATTTCCTCTTACTGGTTTTCACTCTAAGGAGTCGTTTGGTACCAGGTATAAGAAGTTATGAGGGTGATATAATAATTTAATATTATCTTAATATTCTATTTGGTAAGCAAATTAAGTGTAAGTTATTCCGGTGTTAATTTTAATACTGGGATAACTTATACCTCATAAAAGGTGGGGTAATTAACATTTATTCAATTGTCATTCTTAATACAACATACCAAACAATGAATAAACAACAATTCCACCACAACGAATCTCAGCATAACTTATCACATTATAACTTATACTGGTATAATTCATATTCCAACCAAACGACTCCTTATTATGCACTTGGCAGAAGTATTATATCATCCAATTAATTTAGATTCAAGTAGCATTTTTTTAATTAAAATTTTTATTCGGTGTATGGTATTTGTGTTAGGACTCTGAAATCTGGATTCAGCGGTGTAAGGCTTATTAAAAAAACGCTTATTATCAGAATATTTTTATTCTCAAACTTTGAACTTGTGATTTTTGACTAAGGATAAAAACAATCTTATTCATCCACCGCAATTTAATGTTATTCATGTTGCATTATGGATTAATAATAGAAGAAGGCTGTTTCGTTGAAAGTTTTGAGAAGTCAATCAAGACATCTAAAGAATTTAACAGTATAAGAAGAGTGTTACATTTTCATCTACTGAAAAGATGAAACCCCCTTTCCAATCGTAGCTGACAAACAATTTTTCGGAACCTCGTGTATGTCATCCATGAGTTAAACTTTTCAGTGGAGAATGAGATCCTCATAATCAGGTTTCGAATTTGAGCTCTTGATCTGGACAAATTATAATAAGATGTGCTTTTCTCTTAAATAGGCCACGTACACGACGGTCAAGTAATAAAGTAATGTTAAAATTGGATGTCGAACTCCAAAGACTTAGATTAATCGTTAGCTAAGCAAACTAAAACAACTTAATGTCTAGAGCCGTCAAAATGGGCTTGGCCCGTGAGGCCATCCTAACCCAGCCCGCTATTTGGGTAGGTCTGGGTTGGAATTTTTTTAGCCCATTTAAAATTGAGGCTTTTAAGCCCGGTCCAAGTCAGCTCTCTGGCCCTTGAGGCTTGATTGAGGCTGGGCCTGGGCTGGCCCGTGGGCCAAAAATTAATTAAATTCAAATTGAAATATTTTTAAAAAGTAAAAACTAAAACAATTATTAACTATAATCCCCATTTTTCAACCTTAGATTGCTCATCTACCATACCATATCAACTAGAATTATATTTTGGATATGCATATAGTATGACGAGATTAGTTATTCTTTTGCTTCATTAATAACGAACTAGGAAAGCTTTAAGTCAATAATTTTTTTTCCAAAAGAAAATATTATTTTAACTAGCCAATGATCAATTAGGTTACTTTAATATAGTATTAATTATTAAATTTCTATTCACCATAGAAAAACGTCAAGTTTTAATACCCAAAGAAAATTGACAACACTAAATAATTTCATGAATATTAAAACTTTATGGGTTATAATAATGAAATCAACAAATAATTTAAACCTAAATTGAAAAACCTTAATATATAAACTTATTTAAACAATTCCTGAAACCTAAGGAAGTGAAAGAAAAGTACTAAAAAAAATATTTATGTAACATTAAAAAAAGAAGAGCTAGAGATAAAGAAAATTTATATTTCAAATTACGAGATTCCTTGTCAAATATAAAGATTCTTGTACACTCTAAATAAACAAAAGTTATTCATATGATTAATGGATTATGTCACGAAAAAATATCTAAAGATTTGGAGAAAAAGGGTCGGTCGGCCCGCCCTAGCCCGTAGCCCTCTTAGGGTTGGGCTGGGCTAGTCATTTTAAGGCCCATATAGATGGAGGGCCAGCCCGTCCTAACCGATCAAATTTAAAAGCTCACAAGGCTTGGGCTGGGCTAGCCCATTTTGACAGCTCTATTATTGTCCAAGATGATCAAAAGTTAACATTTCTATTACAATTAATACTGTAAAATTTAAACACGTTACCAAGGAGATATAAATTCCAGGATTATGGTCTATTTATTAATCCTATTGAATTCGTAAGTTACATCTGTTAATTCGAATTATCTATGGTTTCTAGTTGATCGAATCGTTTATATAAATAGCATGTTCCCACAATACTATCTGTCTTTCCATACTATATCAACCATATATTTCTATGATATTGAATCAATCTATCATGAATGAATATATTATGATATTCAACTAAGCAAAACTGTTAGGTATATTTCTATCCTAACCGTAAATCTTTCCCCAAGCCATGAGTTTAGACACAAGCTCTCTCTAATTCAACTCTAATCTAAACATGGCTTCCCAAGCATAGAATACATAGTAATAGAGCCCAATTATTGTCTGAACAATTAAGTAATTATGCACAGAATTAAAGAAGCAACCAAAGATAATAACTCGAACTAACGGTAATATAATTAATAAACTTCAATATTCATGACAAACATCACCCTAGAATGCAAAGTTTAGCTCCACGTAGATATGGTAACAAAGCAACAATTTATATAAAGAAACATAAAAATTGCTAAGTTTGATAGAAGGATGATGGGATCTGATGAATTCCGGCCTCCACAACGGCTCTGTGCTCTCCCTAGGTCTAAAGCTTGTCAAAAGGTCATTAAAATAGCGTTTTTACATGTATTTAATGTTGGGCCAATACGAAATCTCCTTTTCCTAGCCGAAATAAAAAAACTTTCAAACTTATTATTTTTCATGCATCACATTGTGCGTCACCCAGTGCATAGCTCAGGCCAAAAAAAAAATCAGTCTCTAAACTTTGCAAATTTCTGACACACTAATCCGTCGCACTGTGCCTCACACAGTGCTGACCACTAGTGCATTTCTTTAGCAGTTGCTTCTTCCTTGAATTTTAACATTCAGAATTGATCATCTACCCCCAAACACGATCAAAGCTTAATCCTTAAGGCTTTTACTCAGGATTCAAAGCTTGAAATAGCTCGAATTCGTTCCATAACATCCACATAGCATGGAATCACTCCTACAAAAGTATAAAATATACAATTAGTGCAAAACACTAGTGAGTAAAGCTCATAATAAATTAAAGTGTAGTAAATTAGAGTGCAACAAGCGACTAAACTACACAGTTATACAATATTATCAACACCCCACATAAACCATTGCTCTTCCTCGAGCAATCAAACTACACTTTATATAGACATGGCATTTTTAAATAATTCTCCCAGTTCATCATACCAAGAATATTTAAAATAGACTAAGCATAAGTGTGTAACATATTCACCTAAGATTTCACTCACAAGTATCACGTATTATTCATAACTCACTCATTTACCCTAACATAGAGTTTAGTGACATCTTCATGAATCAAGTGCCCTCACACAACAAAGAAAAGTAGTTCCACACACAATCAAATTTAAGAACAATCAGGAACTCAAAATAGAAAGAATTCTCTCTTTCTCAGAAATAATATTCATATGCCACAAAATATGCACGACAGGATTTCCCGTAGTGTACGACTCTACTAATCGAGCTCATTTAGTCTACAATTAAGTTTAACTTTATTTGATTGTAATGTAGGGTGCGAGACGGGTAGGACACATTAGATATAAGAGTAACTACACCTCCCTAAGCACTTTAATACATACACTTCCACATTTGAAGCCCTACACTTATGTCAAACCATAACTCCACCTTCACATTAATATATATAAATTCCCTACTTATTTAAGTATAATTACATCAAGAGTCACCACTATCAAGAAATATTTTTCACAGAAATACAACTATTTTTTCTTTCTTTTTCAATTCAAGCGGCTCTTACTTTTTCAAAATAGTACATATTTCTCCTTATTTCATTAGTTCCGCTCAAAAGCCAAACCAATCACCCCATACTTTAACTTTTAGAAAGTTCATTACAATTCAAATGCTCATGAGAGGTGCAAAGGTTCAAATAGATTGTTAATTCAAACTAATGGGTACGACTTATAATGTGATTACCAAAGAAATAGGATTACATGCTCAAAGGATTAACTACGATACAAAAGAATTAGGCGTAGTATATATATATATATATATATATATATATATATATATATATATATATATATATATATATATATATATATTAGACGTAATAATATTTTGGAATTGACGATACAAAAGAATTAGGCGAGTAATATATATATATATATATATATATATATATGGATCAACAAAGAAACACATATATCACATCCAAGTCTTAACAAAACTACTTTTTCGCTTTGCAAACATACGGGACAAGTTCTAGAAATACAATGCATAGAATAAAACAAAAATCTCACACACACATGGCACATAACTCATTCAATATTGGACTCATCAAGACACTCTAGTCAAAGCAGTTAGGCAAAGTTAAGATAATACAATTTAAGGTACTTATACAAGAGTTAGAAACTGAGCTTAAGCGTCACAACTAAAGTACTCACCATTCTCAAGGCTTAACAAACTCAAGAGATATTGTTTCAACTCAATTCATATCACAATGGCACCTACTTCCAAAAAAATAAAACTAACTACACCTTGTTCAAACAAAATCCTTAAAAAAGAACCGCGACACAAGGAAAAACCAAGGGAAAATTACTACACTACCTACAAAGAAAATCTTTTTTCCCTTTTTAAGACTTAAATCCCTCAAGAGATTTGTCTTGGAGATCTATCATCGGGTAAAGTGCATTTTTTCTCCTTTGTAGGAGCTACTAAAATACGACACAACTATGAAAATAAAAATAAGAAGTTAATATTTTCTAACATATTACTACTAATGATCTAGAGAAATTCAGCAACCCCATACCTAAAGAAGTGTAGTGTCTCCAATGCACAAATTAAGCAAAAACAATAACAAGGGCGGATTAGAAACTCCCAGAAAGGTTAACGGCTACTCAGACTTCCACCAGTTATGTCTTTTGTATGGGCACCCAACACTTAGTTCTCACCATCTAGCTTGCTTTAGCACACTTCCTCTGTCTTTGCTCCATATGCTTATTATCCTTCAAAACAAAAATAGGCACTACAACTATAATAAGATAAAAATAAAAATAAAACAAAGCAGTAAGGCTGGATTGCCTCCCAACAAGCGCCTGATTTAACATCACTGCACGACTTGAAGTACTTTATGTTTTTGGCTTCAAGCTTTTTTCTATGCTCGCGGGTGGTGGGAAAAATATAATAGGGTCAAGTAACCAATTTCGCATTATATACTTCTTGATCTTTAGATGAGGTATGTAATTATGTCTCCGTGGCACGATAAATTCCAGAATATAAGCACATTGTTCCTCGTCTGTTGACTCCTTCAAAGGCTCGAATGACTTGATTCCCACATCATCATCTAAACATAATGTTGAAATATGGATGGAATGTCGACCAATGTGTCATAACTCTAGAATTATATCACTATTTACATCCTCATATGTACACACACTAGTGTCATCATACATAATAATATCTACTTTCTTATATGACTCTAGAACACTCTTCTCAACATTGCCATCCTCAAGAAAAATATGGTCAAATGCTTGGTATTCTCGTTTTAGCTCCTCAATTTGGTTTACAAGATTTTTTTTTCAGTTTCACACAACTCATCATTAAATTATTTGGCGTTGAACACATTAACCTTTTCACTCAGGTCTGCATCCAAGTTTTGCAAGGCCAAGCCAAACTTATCTATTTCTTGTGCAAGATCAACTCTCTCATTCGACACATCATTCAACAACTTTCTTAGAAGATGTATCGTTTTGCATATTTTCTTAATCGTGAATATTTGTTCCAATACCAATCCTTACTCATATATTTAAATTCAGACCTCCCAGAGTTAGGTCATGACAAGCCCAGAAAGACGGGCCATAAAAGTCTTCCGTCAACCAAATGTCTTCATCAATAACCTTACATCCGGATATTTCATTTCTAGATGTCATGTTTGATAACTATGAACACACTAAAAGAATAATCACATTGTTATAAAAATAAAAATATTTACAATAATAAAAATAAACGAAACCTATAAAGATAAGAGTAAAAGTCAAATCTAGAAAAATAACTAAATAAGAAAATTTAAAACTTGAACAGAAATTTATTAAAAGCTTAACTTAGATAAACTATAAATAACTAAGTCCCTTGCAACAATGCCAAAAACGTGTTGGTTCCCCAAATACACGTAAGTACACGTGGCCGTCAAGTAAAAAAGTGACTCGAAAGTCAGACGTCAAACCCATAGAGACATAGATTAACCGTTAACTACACAAAGTAAAATCAACTTAATGTTCAAGATGATCAAAAATTTAAATTTTCTATTACAACTACTATTTACGAAATTTAAACACATAACCAAGAGAGATATAGATTTTAGGGTTGTGGTCGATTTATTGAATTTATAAGTTATGTATGTCAATCCGAATTATCTATGATTGCTAGTTGACCGTATTGTTTATATAAACAACATTTCCCACAATAATATCCATATATCCATAATATATCAACCTTATATTCATATGGTCTAGAATTTATCATGAACGAAATTTACACGGGATTCAACTAAGAAAGACTGTTAGGTATATTCCTATCTTGACCGCGAAATCTTTCCACGAGCCACGGGTTCAGAAACAAGCGCTCTCTAATGCTACTCTAATCTAAACATGGTTTTCCCAAGCATAGCATAGATAGTAAATAGAACTCAACTGCTAGGCAAACAATTAAGCAATTATACACAGAATTAGAAAAACAACCAAAGATGATTACTCGAATTAACGGTAATATAATTAATAAAATCCAATATTCATGACAATCACAACCCGATAATGCGAAGTTTAGCTCCACATAGACATGGTAGCAAAATAATAATTTATCCAAAGAAACGTAAATATTGATAAGTTTGATGGAAGAACGATGGAATCTGTTCCTTTTCGGCCTCCACGGAGGCTCCATGCTCTCCATAGGTCTAAAGTATGTCAAAGGTCCCCAAGACAATATTTTACATGTATTTATACCAAGTATGGTTGGGCCAAGATGAAATCTCATTTTCCTAGTTGAAATAGGAAAACTTGCAAACTTATTACTTTTCATGCGTCGCCCAGTGCGTAGCACCAATTCTCTTTCTTGTCAGACCAAAAATACCTAGTCTCTCAACTTCAAAAATTTCTAACAAAAAATTGTACTAATGCGTCGCACTGTACTTCGCACAAGTGTATTTCTTCAGTAGTTGCTTCTTCCTTGAATTTTGACTTTCAAAATTGATCCTTGACCCCCAAACACAATCCCGACTTAGTCCCTTGGGTACTTAGATTTCAAAACTCCAAATAGTTTGAATTCGTCCATAACATCTACATAGCTCAGAATCACTCCTACAAGGTATAAAACACGTAATTGGTGCAAAATACTAGCGAGTGAAGCTCAATTCAATTAAAATATAGCAAATTAAAGTGCAATAAATGACTAAAATATATAATTATAACTTATTATAAATGAATTTCGATACCAATTGATTAAACGAAAAAGAGTTCAACTTCTTCTAGTGGATTGTAATATCTATTAAAATGCATAGTTAAGTGGGACAATAAAAGTGGGAATAACGAAGATGCTACCCTTGATAATAAGTGGGAATCTCGTTGATCCTAATGATGATTCCAATTTTTGCACAACAAAATTGTTTACTTTAGTAATAAAGTAAGCATTTATAATCCAATGATAAGATTTAAACATATCTAAGCAAAACGACCATCATTCAAAGCAAGGCCCATCATTTGCTTTAGTTCTTGGATTAAGGCACCTCTTTTAATTATGGCGATGCCCCATCTAAACCTATGCAAATACAAACCCAACAATAATGGCGCACTTTTAAAAATGTTTCTGGAATATAAAGTGAAGAATTAAAGAGAGGAAAATCTAACTAAATATTTTAAATAATTTTTTAACCAGCCACTATCTGGACCAAAATAAGGAAAATAAAAGGAACGTCTATTGTTGGTTAGTTAAACGTTACATAGTAATTATATTATATTGATGTTGGTCACAGAAATGTGAAAATTTACATATATTTTTCTTGTAACTAACGTTACGGTCAGTTAGTTAAACATTACATAGCAATCTTTATATTTCATTCTTTGATTGGTAAATGTCACGCAGCTCAATATAAATCTGATGGATCAATCACTCAAAAGGTTTGGTTTCGACTATTTGGAAAACTAAAAAAAAAAAAAATGATGATGGAAAACAAGAATGGACCGATTAAATTCCTTATTATACATAGTTAAGTCTAGCAGCTAAGATACCACCAAGCCGCCAAATCTAACAATCTCGATATTGACAATAATTCGAAAGCTTAAAAAGATTCATGAAATAAGTCCTATAGTTAAGATATGAAAATATATAGGTCCTCTTTCAGCTACAAGTCTTCCCGATTAAATATGTCATCACTGTATACGATTAAAACGGAGCTTATCCGATTTTGCTATTTGACCGAGGCTAGGGAAGGTTGACCTCGTGATGGATCAGACCGAGGTACGAGGATAAGGCATCAAGTTCGAGGACCGAGATACCTATCGAGGATCGAGGCCAGTCGCGATCGAGATCAAATGAGACGGACATCGAGCAAAGTACAATAACAGAAAGGAGAGATATCCATGACTAGCCGAAGGCCATGGCATAAATCTCGAAGCAGATCAAATCAAGGGCAGTTATTTGGTTAATTATGGGATTTGCTTCCGTAATTAGGTTTGTACCATAACTAGGATTCCTCTGCTACATAAAGAGGGAGTTAATCATTTTGGTACCATCTTACATTCAAGCATATCACAGCAATATAATACTTTCTGGTTCATATTGTTGTTCATTAGTTAGTTTGTTTCTTAACTGCTTTAGGCATCGATCAGTTCGTGGGCACTTAAGCTCGAGGGCTGAATCACGTTTCAAGATTGGTTTGTTGTATCTCATTGTTAATCTTTGCGTTTATATATTGGTATTACATGAAATTTCATATCCTTAAAACCACATTGTAAGTTTAATTGTTATTCAATTTTTAGGGTAAACAGTTTGACGCCCATTGTGGGGTTAAGGATAATAGTGATTGCTTGGTATTCACTTTCATAACATACACTACTTTACGCTTGTTCTTGTGAGTGTTTCTTTATTTCAGGATCAACATATCTAACTCGCAGGCGATACCCACTCACGCCGATGACAGCCTCAATTTTCATGGAGATAACGATTATGTGTCTGTCTGAAGGATCAAAGAGCCTCACACTGGCCACGAGGGAGTACCAATCACAGACCCCGTCGATGTCAGTTCACATGTTGCCCTAAACGCAAATCTGGACATTGACCCTGGAAATAGTTTTCGCAATGCACGTGCAGTCGATCAGAACGCATAGAGCAGTGGAAGGTGAAATTAGCCTTCACATGATATTCGGAATGTTACAGACTTAATCAAAAATTAGAATCGAGCATGAAGCAGAATTTAGCACGAAACATCACAAGAAGTTGTTCAAAGAATTGAACCTGTGCCAGAGAAATCAAACGCCAATGAATAAGGGACTGACCCGGCCATTATGAAGATGCTCGAGGAGCTCACGAAGATGATTGAATTGGGTAAAAATAAAATCGAGGCTAATGATAAAAAGGTAGAAACATACAACTCACGGGTAGACCAAATACCGGGGGCACCCCAGATTCTAAAGGATTTGGATTCGAAGAAGTTCGTGCAGAAGCCTTTCCCTCCAAGTGTATATCCGAAGCCCATTCCTAAGAAAATCCGTATGCAAGAAATCCCTAAATACAATGGGACCACTGACCCTAACGAGCACGTCACTTCTTAGACATGCACAATAAATGGAAATGATTTAGAAAAATGACGAGATTGAATATGTTTGTGACGACCCGGCCCGTCGTCACGAGAATTACCACCCCGTTATGTTGTAAATTCATGTTTTATGATTTTATATCAGTGTTAGAGCCTATCGGGTGAGTTAGGAGTGAATTGGATTGAAAATGAGGCATATAGCCTTTTTGAAGGAGACTTGAATAAGGAAAGACAACCCGGAGTTGACTATTTGGTTAGAGTGCTCGGAATCGGATTTTGGTGATTCGGTTAGTTCCGGGAGGTGATTTGTGATTTAGGGGAGCGATCGGAATTGAATTTGGAGGCCGATGTAGAAATAGGCTTGAATTGGCTAAGGTTGAATTTTGGCGAAATCCGAACGGTAGGTGAGATTTTGATCCGGGAGTCGGAATGGAATTCTGACAGTTGCAGTAGCTCCGTTAGGTGATTTTGAATGTGCTTGCAAAATTTCAGGTCATTCGGACGTCGTTTGGTCGGGTTTTTGATTGAATGTGTAATTCGGAATGTTTTAAGGAATTTAGGCTTGAATTTGATGTGAATTATGGGTTTTGGTGTTATTAGACGTGTTTTGAGGATTGGAACAAGTTCGAATAAGGTATTAAGATGTGTTGGTGTGTTTGGATGAGGTCCCGGGGGCCTCGGGGTGTTTTCGGATGGTTAAACGGGAGAAAAATGTGGAAAATTGCGTTATGTGGTTTTCGCTCCTGCGGAAATGGGGGCGCAGGAGCGAGTCCGCAGGAGCGGACAAGAAGGCGCAGAAGCGGGCTAGACCGCTGAAGCGGAGCCTGGTCCGCAGGAGCGGCTTCGCTGAAGCGAGTGGGCGATCGCAGAAGCGGTCTTGAGCCGTCTTGGGAAAATCCGCAGAAGCGGATGTTTGATCGCTTAGGCGAGTCCGCTGAAGCGGACTCTTGGTCGCAGAAGTGGATCATTCCGCAGAAGCGGACTAATTTCCGCAGAAGTGGATGCGTAGGAGCGGTCCTTGGATCGCTGGTGCGGAAATGGCCAAAAGGGCCTGGGTTCGCAGAAGCGCCCAAAAGGTCGCAGAAGCGGTTCCGCAGGGGCGGAATTTTATCCGCAGAAGCGAAAATCGCTGTGAGTTAAGTGTATCAGAAGTTAGAAAAATTTTAGAAACATTTCACACATTTGGGTCTCGGCTTTAGAGGCGATTTGGGCGATTTTGAAGAGAAACTCAAGGGAAATCATCAGGTAATCAACTATGGACTTAGACTATGATTAGTATTGGCAATATTATGCAATTATATCATGAAAATGGAGGAATTTGGGGTAATTTATGGAGGATTTAGCCCTAGGCTTGAACTTTAGAAAATCAAGGTTTTGAATGGGCAAATGGAGTCCGAATTTGGAAAAATTGATAGGCTTAGACTCGTATTGAGATGAGGGTTCCGAATATGCGACTTTCGTGATTTTTCGACAAGCGTACCGAAAGTCGGGTTTTGACAACTTTGGGAATTTTGATGTAAATTGAGTTATATTGATTGGGTGTCGTCCCATTGGCCTAATTTGTTATGTTTCTACTGTATTTGATCAGATTCTACGCGTGCAGAGCTTGATTCTCGTGGCAAGGGCATTGCGGAATAGTCGTCGCGCTGTATTGAGGTGAGTAATAGATGTGGGTGATAACCAGCGGGTTCGAAACCCCGGTACACCACTTTGTGACGCTGTATAGCGGCGAGACACGCACACTCTTGAGAGTGCGGGGTCGATCATGAACTGGAGACTATAGATTAGTCCGACCTGTTGATATTATGATATTAGGCTATTCTTGAGCCGTCGAACCTCCTTCTCGGATGGTTGAGTATATTGTGGGCTGTGAGCCGGTTATTGGATCCCGCGAGGATCGTTATCATTGTCTTATCATATAGACATGCTAGTTTACTACTAGTCCGCAGCTATTTCTGTTATTATGCTAATTCCAATCTCTGGAACTTGATATTACTGTTTTCCAACTGAAAAATGATAAAAGAGTTTTCAAAAACTACTTTTGAGCCTGCGAGGCTGTATCTGCATATTAGCTGACTAGTAGTGGACCGGGCTGCGCGCCGCAGCGAGATATATGTTGGATCGGACTGTACGCCGCAGTGAATCTCTATGAGATGTGCTTGGGCTGTAGGAGCCCCTCCGGAGTCTGAACCCCCACAGTGAGCACGGGTACCCAAAATTGGAGTCGAGCTACGCGCCGTAGCGGTCATATCATGCATTGCATTGCATTTAGCTACATCTGCTAGCTGTTATGCTATTTATTGGTATTTGTTGGTACAGGTACGGTGAATATTGATTCTATGATAGGGTAGCTGATTATAGCTTTACATAGTGCTTTATTGCGGATTTCTTATCTGCGCTGTCTTACCCTTGTTTATTACCACTGAGACTGGCAGTACTCATTTTACTCCCTGCACCTTGTGTGCAGATCCAAGTACCTCTCAGCAGTGATCCGGTAGTTGTGCGAGGCGGCATCTGTAGGATATACGAGGTAGCTGCAGAGTCCGCAGGACCCGATATTCCTTCCTACGATCTTTTGATTTTGTATTGACATTTCTTTCCGCACTTGGTATTTTTGTAAACCTTTATACACTTACGTTCAGTAGAGGCTCATGACTCTTGACCCTTGGTCTATGGGAGTTGATGTATTATGGGACTTGGTTCCCCGTTTTCGTTATATGTATCGCTGTTATTTCGTGAATTAATATGCCTAAATGGGCTAAAGTGAGCTTCAAGCTCCGTGGTTGATATTGATTGGTCAGGCTGGCTTAGTAATGTGCTGGGCGCCATCACGACCGGATTTGGGGTCGTGACAAGTTGGTATCAAAGCCTAGGTTTACTAGGCCTCATGAGTCTTGAGCCGGTTAGTAGAGTCTTGTGGATCGGTACGGGGACGCCTGTACTTATCCTCGGGAGGCTGCGAACCTTTAGGAAAACTTCACTTTTCTTGAACTCTGTCGTGCGATTTTGTTGTTCTGAGAACTGAACTTCTATATTCTATTCTCTCACAGATGGCGAGAACGCGAGCATCAGGACGAGGTGGACGACCTCCATTGCCACCTGTTAGAGGCCGTGGGCGCGGTCGTGCTAGAGTTAGAGGTAGGGCAGCTGAGGCAGTGCCAGCTGACCCGCCCGTTGTACCGGTTCAGGAGCAGCCCCCAGTGGTTGATGCTCCAGCGGTCCCAGTTCAGGGCCAGACTATATCTATTGCTATTCCTGGTCTTTAGGAGACTCTTGCTCAAATATTATGAGTGTGTTTCGGTTTGGCTCAGGTAGTTTCAGCTACCACTACGGTAGCGACATCTCAATCGGGGGGTGGTCAGCAGACCCCTGCAGCTCGCACACCTGACCCGGTTGTTCAGGGACTTCAGACACCAGAGGCGGTCCCTGCTCAGGTGGTTGCACCGGTTATTCCTCCAGCTGCACCAGCTCCAGCTCCAGAGCATATGGTTCAGGTTATGCCCGATGACGAGCATCGCCATCTTGAGAGATTTGGCAGACTTCAGCCACCCCATTTTAGTGGCGCCGAGGGCGAGGATGCCCAGGGTTTCTTGGATAAGTGTCTGAAGATGCTGCGTACGGCTGGTATTCTTGAGTCCAGCGGAGTTTCATTTACTACGTTTCAGTTCACTGGTCTCGCATTTGATTGGTGGGAGGAGTTTGGGAGGCGTAGGCCTGCAAGAGCAGCACCTCTCACATGGCAGCAGTTCTCTACTCTCTTTCTAGAAAAATATGTACCTCGATCTCGTCGCGAGGAGCTACGTCGCCAGTTCCAGTGGTTGATTCAGGGCGACATGTCTGTGACCCAGTATGAGCATTCACTCAGTTGGCTAGGCATGCCACATGGATGATCCCCACTGATAGGGAGAGGATCAGGAGGTTCATTGATGGCCTCAACTACTCTATCCGTATTCTTATAACCAGCAAGCGAGTTCTGTCATCATCGTTTGAGCAGGTTGCTGATATGGCACGCTCCATTGAGGCGGATCATCGCCGAGAGAGAGAGGAGCGGGAGGCCAAGAGGCCTCGTGGTTCTGGTAGTTTCAGTGGTGCTCCATCTAGAGGGCATTCCCAGCAGAGCAGAGGTCGCTCATCTAGACCTTCTCATTCAAGCCGCCCAGAGCAGAGCGGAGGTTCTTATGGTCGTGGTCGACAGGGGTTTCAGCAGGGTCGGTCATCACTTAGTGCCCTCCCAGCCCAGAGTGCAACACCTACTTCTCCAGCACCAGGTGCATGTTATGAGTGTGGTGAGTTTGGCCACATGAGGAGACAGTGCCCTCGACTACGTAGGGGCAGGACTCAGCAGAGGGATCAGCCCTCCTCTTCAGCACCATCTCAGACTAGTAGAGGTGGAGGTCAGTCTTCTCGTGGTCGCCCCAGGGGCGAGGAGAGATCTGGTGGAGGCCAGGCACGGTTCTATGCACTTCCTGACAGGCGTGATGCAGTTGCCTCCGATGCGGTGATTACAGGTATCATTTCTGTCTGTCACAGAGATGCCTCTGTTCTATTTGATCCAGGGTCCACATATTCTTACGTGTCCTCTTATTTTGCACATTATTTGGGTGCGACTCGTGGTAGTCTTGATTTTCCTGTTCATGTATCCACCCCCGTGGGTGATAGGATTGTTGTGGATCATGTCTATAGATCCTGTGTTATATCTATTGGGGGTCTGGAGACCCAGGCAGATTTGTTATTGTTAGGGATGGTGGACTTTGATGTTATATTGGGTATGGACTGGTTGTCTCCGTACCATGCTATATTGGACTGTCATGCTAAGACAGTTACGTTGGCCATTCCTGGTATTTCTCAGATTGAGTGGCGGGGTTCGACCGATTTTGTCCCTAGCCGTGTTATTTCGTTCCTAAAAGCTCAGAAGATGGTTGAAAAAGGGTGTTTATCGTATTTAGCTTTTGTGAGAGATGTGGAAGCTGAGTCTCCTAGCATTGATTCTGTACCTGTTGTGAGGGACTTCCCAGATGTATTCCCCTCAGACCTGCTGGGCATGCCGCCGGACAGGGATATTGATTTTGGCATTGACTTGGTGCCGGGCATTCAGCCTATACCCATTCCTCCTTATCGGATGGCACCAGCTGAGTTGAAAGAACTGAAAGAGCAACTTCAAGAGCTTCTGGATAAGGGTTTCATCCGTCCTAGTGTGTCTCCGTGGGGTGCGCCGGTATTATTTGTTAAAAAGAAAGATGGTTCCATGCGAATGTGTATTGATTATCGACAATTGAACAAAGTGACAGTGAAGAATAAGTACCCTCTACCGCGCATAGATGATTTGTTTGATCAGTTACATGGTGCGAGGGTGTTTTCTAAGATCGATCTTCGTTCAGGCTATCATCAGCTGAAGATCAGAGACTCAGATATTATGAAGACTGCATTCAGGACCCGATATGGTCATTATGAGTTTCTTGTGATGTCTTTTAGGCTGACCAACGCCCCAGCAGCATTTATGCATCTGATGAACAGTGTGTTCAGGCCCTATTTGGATTCATTTGTGATTGTGTTCATTGATGACATTCTAGTCTACTCCCGTAGTCAGGAGGAGCATGCTCAGCATTTGAGTATTGTGTTGCAGAGATTGAGAGAGGAGAAGCTATATGCTAAATTCTCCAAGTGCGAGTTTTGGCTCGAGTCCGTAGCATTTATGGGACATGTGGTGTCTCGTGATGGTATTCAGGTTGATCAGAAAAAGATAGAGGCGGTGCAGAGTTGGCCTAGACCGACCTCAGCTACAGAGATCAGGAGTTTTCTTGGTTTGGTGGGATATTATCGTCGGTTTGTTCAGGAATTTTCATCCATTGCTTCTTCATTGACTAAATTGACCCGGAAGGGTGCACCATTCGTGTGGTCGGATGAGTGCGAAGAGAGCTTTCAGAAGCTCAAGACAGCTTTGACCACAGCTCCAGTGTTAGTATTGCCATCGACTTCAGGTTCATATACCGTTTATTGTGATGCCTCGAGAGTGGGGATAGGTTGTGTGTTAATGCAGGAAGGTAAGGTAATTGCTTATGCTTCTCGGCAGTTGAAGCCATATGAGAAGAACTATCCTGTTCATGATTTGGAGCTAGCCGCCATTGTTCATGCCTTGAAGATTTGGAGGCACTATTTGTACGGTGTGTCTTGTGAGGTGTATACCGACCATCGTAGTCTCCAGCACTTGTTCAAACAGAAAGACCTTAATTCGAGACAGCGGAGATGGCTTGAGTTGCTGAAGGATTATGACATTACTATATTATATCATCCGGGGAAGGCCAATGTGGTGGCCGATGCTTTGAGCCGGAAGGCGGTCAGTATGGGGAGCTTGGCATATATTCCAGCTGAGGAGAGGCCATTTGCTTATGATGTTCAGGTGCTAGCCAATTGGCTAGTGTGGTTAGATATTTCGGAGCCCAGCAGGGTATTGGCTTGTGTTGTATCTCGGTCATCTCTATATGATCGTATTCGTGAGCACCAGTATGATGATCCACATTTGGCTATCCTTAGGGACAGAGTTCGGCATGATGATGCTAGAGATGTCACCATTGATAGTGACGGCGTATTGAGGATGCAGGGCCGGATATGTGTGCCCAATGTTGATGGCCTTCGTGAGTTGATTCCGGAGGAGGCCCATAGCTCGCGGTATTCTATCCATCCCTAGGAGCCGCGAAGATGTATCAAGATTTGAAACAACACTATTGGTGGAGAAAGATGAAAATGGACATTGTCAGACATGTAGCACGGTGCCTCAACTGTCTGCAGGTTAAGTACGAGCATCAGAGGCCCGGTGGTGTATTTCAGCGCATTGATATTCCTGAGTGGAAATGGGAGAGGATCCCGGGCCTAAACGGGCCTCGCGGTCCCGGGCCTGGCGGTCCCGGTCCTAAACGGTCCCGGGCCTGGCGGTCCCGGTCTTCGCGGTCCCGGTCTTCGTGGGCTTGGTGGGTAAGACCGGCCCGTGACGGGCCTAAGCCCACATGGTTCCGGGCCTGGCGGTCCGGGCCTGGCGAGCTTCGTGGGCTTCGTGGGCTTTTAATAAAAAAAAAATTATTTAATAAGTATATATATGTTAACTATATATATGTTAAGTGTATATATATATATATATATATATATATGTATGTATGTATGTTAAGTATATATATGTTTAGTATTTATATATGTTAAATTTATATATGTTAAGTATATATATATAGTAAGTTTATATAAGTTAAGTATATAAGTTAAGTTTATCTACGTTAACTATATATATATATTAAGTTTATATAAGTTAAGTATATAAGTTAAGTTATATATATATATATATATATATATATATATATATATATATATATATATATATATATATATATATATATATATATATATGTATTAAGTACTTATATTAAGTATATATATAAGTTAAGTTATATATATAAGTTAAGTTATATATATATATATATATATATATATGGTAAGTATTATATAAACTTAATATATATATATACTTAACATATATAAACTTAACTTATATATATGTATTAAGTTTATATGTTATGTATATATATAATATATATTATGTATATATATTATATGTATATGTATGAAATAGATATATATATTGTATTAAGAGATAAATCAAAAACTTGTGTAATAATTTTTATTACTAAAAATGACATATCTTTATTAATCTTCTCTCCCCCAATGGAATGAGCACAACAAGGTACTAATACCACCATTAAAAGAAAAAAACTAAATAAGATGTGCCAAAGTACAATTTACAACACAATCTACATATCTCTAACAAATCTCATAAATCCTTCAAGATTTGGAGGGGGTTCCGTTGGCGGTGGTGGAAAAGAAGCTTGTTCATCACCACTTCCCGGCGAAGCAGCATCCTCAACAAGCTCTGCAATCATTTCTTCGTAAGCGTCATCCAAAATTGGAATAATAATATAAGCAATTGAGAGAGATTGAGAGAGATTAAGATAGATTGATGAATTGGTGAGTTAAAATGAAATAATGAGGGGTATTTATAGTTGAGAATTGGGAAAAAGTGTAATTATATAAAGTTTGGGGTTATATTAAAGTTTGGGGACCATTTGGCTAAATTTTGATAGCCAAAAACGGCTATTTTTGACCTCCAACGGCTAGTTTTTAAATCTGGCCGTTGGGCCATTTTTAAAAAAAAAAAAAAAAAAAAAATTTTTTTTTTTTTTACCGTTGGGACCGGTTGGGGCCCGCCAGGCCCGCGAAGACCGGCCCAGGACCGCTACCCGGTCCCGGTCTTCGCGGTCCCGGTCTTGCGGTCCTAAGGGTAAGGATCGGCCCATCACGGGCTTTAGGACCGGTTGAAGACCGGGACCGCGAAGACCGGCCCACCAGGACCGTGGGACCGCCAGGCCCGCGGTCCCGGTCCCGGTCCCGGTCCGGGACCGGCCCAGAATACACCCTTATTCCTGAGTGGAAATGGGAGAGGATCACTATGGACTTTGTTACTGGACTCCCTCGGACGGCGAGGAAGTTTGATTCTGTGTGGGTGATTGTGGATAGGCTGACCAAGTCAGCTCACTTCATTCCAGTTAGTACTACCTACTCATAGGAGCGGTTGGCAGCGATCTTTATTCGAGAGATTGTTCGGTTGCATGGAGTCCCAATGTCTATCATATCCGACAGGGGTACTCAGTTCACTTCTCAGTTTTGGAGAGCATTTCAGCGAGAGATGGGTACGCGGGTTGAGTTGAGTACGGCATTTCACCCCTAGATAGATGGGCAGTCTGAGCGTACTATTCAGATTCTGGATGATATGTTGCGAGCATGTGTGATTGACTTTGGTGGTTCGTGGGATGAGTTCCTACCACTTGCTGAGTTTGCCTACAACAACAGTTATCAGTCGAGTATTCAGATGGCCCCGTATGAGGCATTGTATGGCAAGCGGTGTAGATCCCCCGTGGGATGGTTTGAGCCTGGTGAGGTTAGATTAATAGGGACTGAGTTAGTCCAGGATGCTCTGGATAGAGCAAAGTTGATCCAGGAGAGGCTTCGTACAGCACAGTCTCGTCAGAAGAGTTATGCAGACCGTAGAGTTCGAGAGTTGTCTTTCATGGTTGGTGACAGAGTATTGTTGAAAGTCTCACCTATGAAGGGTGTCATGAGGTTTGGAAAAAAAGGAAAGTTGAGTCCCAGGTACATTGGTCCTTTTGAGATACTTAGGAGAGTTGGAGAGGTGGCATATGAGTTGGCCTTGCCGCCCAGCTTATCCAGCGTTCATCCAGTATTCCATGTGTCTATGCTCCGAAGTACATTGGAGATCCGTCTCATGTATTAGATTTCAGCACCATTCAGCTTGATGGTGATCTATCCTATGATGTGGAGCCTATTGCCATTTTGGGACGGCAGGTGAGAAAATTGAGGTCTAAGGAGATTGCATCAGTTAAGGTTTAGTGGAGAGGTCGACCCGTGGAGGAGGCCACTTGGGAGATCGAGCGGGAGATGCGGAGCAGATATCCTCACTTGTTTGAGACTTCAGGTATGTTTCTTGACCCGCTCGAGGACGAGCGTTCGCTTAAGAGGGGAGAATGTGACGACCCGGCTCGTCGTCACGAGAATTACCACCCCGTTATGTTGTAAATGCATGTTTTATGATTTTATATCAGTGTTAGAGCCTATCGGGTGAGTTAGGAGTGAATTAGATTGAAAATAAGGCATATAGCCTTTTTGAAGGAGACTTGAATAAGGAAAGTCAACCCGGAGTTGACTATTTGTTTAGAGTGCTCGGAATCAGGTTCTGATGATTCGGTTAGTTCTGGGAGGTGATTTGTGACTTAGGGGAGCGATCGGAATTGAATTTGGAGGTCCGATGTAGAAATAGGCTTGAATTGGCTAAGGTTGAATTTTGGCGAAATCCGAATGGTAGGTGAGATTTTGATCCGGGGGTCGGAATGGAATTCCGACAATTTCTGTAGCTCCGTTAGGTGATTTTGGATGTGCCTGCAAAATTTCAGGTCATTCGGACGTCGTTTGGTCGGGTTTTTGATTGAATGTGTAATTCAAAATGTTTTAAGGAATTTAGGCTTGAATTTGATGTGAATTATGGGTTTTGGTGTTATTAGACGTGTTTTGAGGATTGGAACAAGTTCGAATAAGGTATTAAGATGTGTTGGTGTGTTTGGATGAGGTCCCGGGGGCCTCGGGGTGTTTTCGGATGGTTAAACGGGAGAAAAATGTGGAAAATTGCAGGTATGTGATTCTGTTCTGTTATTTTCGTTCCTGCGGAAAAGGGAGCGCAGGAGCGAGTCCGCAAGAGCGGACAAGAAGGCGCGAAGCGGAGGCGACTGCTGAAGCGGAGCCTGGCCCGCAGGGGCGGCTTCGCTGGTGCGAGAGGGCGATCGCAGAAGTGGGATAAAGGCGTGATGGAGGAGTCCGCACAAGCAAAAGTTTGGCCGCTTAAGCGAGTCCGCAGAAGCGGACTCTTATGAACTGAAGCGGAAAATCCCGCAGGGGCGGAGGTGGTTCCGCAGGAGCGGACGCGCGGAAGCGGTCCGTGGCTCATAGAAGCGAAAATGGCCAATTAGGCATGGGATTCGCAGAAGCTACCAAATTGTCGCGGAAGCGGTTCCGCAGAGGCGGCGAATGTTCCGCAGAAGCGGTTATCACAGAGGGTTTAATTATATCAGAAGTTTGAAATTTCAGAAACATTTCAAACATTGGGTCTCGGCTTTAGAGGCGATTTGGGCGATTTTGAAGAGAAACTCAAGGGAAATCATCAGGTAATCAACTATGGACTTAGACTATGATGAGTATTGGTAATATTATGCAATTATATCATGAAAATGGAGGAATTTGGGGTAATTTATGGAGGATTTAGCCCTAGGCTTGAACTTTAGAAAATCAAGGTTTTGAATGGGCAAATGGTGTCCGAATTTGGTAAAATTGATAGGCTTAGACTCGTATTGAGATGAGGGTTCCGAATATGCGACTTTCGTGATTTTTCGACAAGCGTACCAAAAGTCGGGTTTTGATAACTTTGGGAATTTTGATGTAAATTGAGTTATATTGATTGGGTGTCGTCCCATTGGCCTAATTTGTTGTGTTTCTACTGTATTTGATCAGATTCTACGCGTGCGGAGCTTGATTCTCGTGGCAAGGGCATTGCGGAATAGTCGTCGCGCTGTATTGAGGTGAGTAATAGATGTGGGTGATGACCAGCGGGTTTGAAACCCCGGTACACCACTTTGTGACGCTGTATAGCGGCGAGACACGCACACTTCTTGAGAGTGCGGGGTCGATCATGAACTGGAGACTATATATTAGTCCGACTTGTTGATACTGTATTATTGGCTAATCTCGAGCCGTTGAACCTCCTTCTTGGACGGTTGAGTATATTGTGGACTCGTGAGCCAATTATTGGATCCTGCGAGGATCGTTATCATTGTCTTATCATATAGACATGCTAGTTTACTACTAGTCCGTAGCTATTTCTCGTTATCATGTTATTTCCAAATCTCTGGAACTTGATATTTCTGTTTTCCAACTCGAAAAATGATAAAAAGAGTTTTCAAAAACTACTTTTGAGCTCGCGAGGTCGTATCTGCATATTAGCCGACTAGTAGTGGATCGGTCGCGCCCGCAACGAGAGATATATGTTGGATCGGATCGTACGCCACACATGAAATCTCTATGAGATGTGCTTGGGCTGTAGGAGCCCCTCCGAGTCTCGAACCCCCACAGTGAGCACGGGTACCCAAAATTAGAGTCGGCTACGCGCCGTAGCGGTCATATCATGCATTGCATTGCATTTAGCTACATCTCGTAGTTGTTATACTGTTTTGCTCGTACTTTGTTGGTACAGGTACAGTGAATATTGATTCTGTGACAGGGTAGCCGATTATAGCTTTACATAGTGCTTTATCGTGGAATTCTTATCTACGCTGTCTTACTCTTGTTTATTACCACTGAGTCTGGCAGTACTCATTTTACTCCCTCGCCGCAGAGGAACCCTGGGCTGATGAAGTAGGTGCTGCACCCTGGGCTGGGATATACGAGGTAGCTGCAGAGTCCGCAGGACCCGATATTCCTTCCTGCGATCTTTTGATTTTGAATTGACATTTCTTTCCGCACTTGGTATTTTTGTAAACCTTTATACACTTACGTTCAGTAGAGGCTCATGACTCTTGACCCTTGGTCTATGGGAGTTGATGTATTATGGGACTTGGTTCCCCGTTTTCGTTATATGTATCGTTGTTATTTCGTGAATTAATATGCCTAAATGGGCTAAAGTGAGCTTCTAGCTCCGTTATTGTTATTGATTGGTCAGGCTGGCTTAGCAATATGCTGGGCGCCATCACGACCAGATTTGGGGTCGTGACAAAGTTCTATTAAAGAAATTTTGTAAAACTTTATCGAAGGGTACCATGCTATGGTACCATAACTTACCACCTAACTTTATTGAATGGTTCGCTATGCTTGTAGATTCTTTTAAGAAAGCCCACGCTGGAGCCATTAAAGTTGCAATGAGGAAATCAGACCTATTCAAAGTAAGAGAGAAGGATAACGAGATGCTGAGGGAATTTGTATCTCGGTTCCAAATGAAGAAAATAGATTTTCCTCCAGTCACCGACGAGAGGGTTGTTAAATATTCTACACAAGGTCTCAAGGCCAATATGCACAATCGGTACCAGTCAAAGATTAGGGTCAAAGATGATTAACTGGCAACTCCCAGGTTTGATTTATCCTAGCATACTCGTGGAAAGAGTTAAAAGGGACGTCGATCGGGAACAACGATCAAATAGAAATAGGTATCATCTGTACAGTAGAGGTCGACAAAGTAATGGGCTCAGACGTAACCCCGTATAGAATGGCAGCAGAAACGATCGGGGACAGAGTTCCTGGGGGTTTATGTGAAAAAATGATTTTGATAGGGATGTCGGGTCCAAGGAAGCACCTCGATAGTTAGATACAACTTCAGATTTGATGCATCACGCATTTTATCAACCATCGATCAAATTAAGGACACTAGATAGACCATACCCTTGCAGACCGATCCAACTCAAAGAAACCTTAATAAAATGTACAAATACCATGGTACCTTTGGTCATGGAATTGAAGGCTGCAGACGACTGATAGATGAGGTAGCCCGTATATTCGACGAGGGTTACCTTCGAGAATTCTTAAGTGATCGGGTCAAAAATCACTTATAAAAAACGGAGATTCGAACAGGCAGAAATTACATGCAAAATGAACAAGATGAGCCACAACAAATAATTCTTATGATCGTTGATGGGGTCGATATCCTTCAAGGATCAGTATTAAAATGCACCAAGGTGACGATCACGAGGGAAAATCGAGCCCCGAACTACTTACTAGAAGATACCTTGTCTTTGAACGATGAGGATACAGAAAGGATCGAACAACCTCACAATGATGCTCTGGTAATATCTATCCTTGTGATTAAAATACAAGTTAAATGTGTGTTGATTGATCCAGGTAGCTCGGCATACATCATTTGATCGAGGGTCATAGAGAAACTCGTCTTCCAGGATCAAATCATTCCTACAACTTGAGTACTCAACAACTTTAGCATAGAAAGTGAAACCACCAAAGGGGAAATCATTATACCAGTAAACATGTTGAGGAATCCAAAAAACAAATTTCCATGTAATCTAAGGAGATATGAGAAACAAAACGCTGCTCGGAAGACCATGGATTCATTATATGATAGAAGTACCTTCGACGCTTCATCAAGTGTTGAAATTCCCCACATTGAAAGGGATCAAAATGGTGTATGGTGAACAACCTAAAACCAAAGAGATATTTGTAATAGACAAAGTAGTACCAATATCAGCGCTGTTGTCAGCAAATGGATCGGAGTCAAAGGCAAAACAAGAAGTCGAATAGAAACCACATGCACTGACCTCAGCCCTATCGAAATAACATGAGGTCTTCGAGGATGAAAATTATATGATACCTCGAACCTTCATAACCCCCGATGATTATGATTCACTGAAGTCAACATTCAAGGGGAACAACTCATACTGATCGAACACCTTCCCGATCAAAAGGTATACCTGGGCATGAGGCTAACTCCTGAGATCAGGAAAAATCTCATCAATTCCTTTTAAATAACATGGATTGTTTTGCTTGGTCCAACCTAGATCTGAAAGGTATCCCAATGGAGATCACAACACATTGATTGATCTTGGATCCAAAGTTCAAAACAAAACAGAAGGCCCTACTCCGAGGTAAATCATGCATTAACTAGGGACGAGGTAACCAAACTTCTCATAATAAGATCCATTTAGAAAGTAAAATACCCTAAATGGTTCTCAAACATAGTTGTACTCCCTTAAAAAGAGGAAAAACTTAGAATGTATGTCGATAATAAAGATTTAAACAAAACATGTCCCAAAGACTCTTTTCCTCTGTCAAATGTTGATCGCATGATCGATGCCACAGTGATCGAGGCCAACCATGTACTACTATTGATTATCAAGAGAGGTCGAAGCAACTTTTACCCGATGAGGTCGGGATCGAATTCCACGTATAGCTAGATATTAGAGTAGAGTTTCTATCTAAAGTGGAGTTGTGTATCTGTTACTAATTGCACTTCTAAATATTTTTGATTTTGAATTTAATTCTAATTTTATAATACTACAATGCTAAATTAGACCAATTAAAGCTAAGATTAAATTATTGAGAGGTGATCAAATAGATAAACGGCACTAGGGTAGTGACTTTCTCCTAGGTGGTCAATTGATAGATTCTTGAGTCTTAAGCTAGATTGTCATATTTTGGGAGTATGATATAACCATTGCATGATTCTAATCACTCAATACTTATCGGTATTTCGAGTGATTTTGCCCGAATTGACTTTCACAAGACCAATTGGGTATGCAATTTTATGCAAGCAATTGAGGTTCAAGCCGGGTTGATAAGTTGGTAAAATACTAACTTATCTTGCCTTTAAATGATGACATTTACTATGTTTGAAGTGATAAAATCCTGTATTTAATGTTATTTATTTCTATTCTACAGGATTGGAATGTGATTTAGAAGTAATGGTGAAGAAACCAAGTGAAAACAAGACAAAAATGAGCTAAAATGGACAAATAATCTGCCCAGGTGAAATACTCTTCGCGAACGCGATGGTTCAGTAGCCCAAGCTACGCGAACGCGTTGAAGGATAAAAAGGACCTTCGCGAACGCGACAGAGTTACATGCGAACCCGATGCTCAACTTCAGCAACCTTCGCAAACGCGAAGGCATGTACGCGAACGCGTTGACCAAAATCTCCTATTCATCACGAACGCGAAGGTAGGCACGCGGACGCGATGAACAAATCTGGCATGAAGACTGGGCAGTTATGTAATTTTATATTTTCCACTCCAAATCAATTATATACTCGCCCAAAACAGATCTCTCGGCATTATCTTCATCTTTTAGGATCTTTGGCTTATTTTCAGTAGAGAGAACATTTTTGGAAGCTAGGGTTTTGCACACACTTGGGTCTTGAAGATTGAAGCTTTTGGTTAAGAATTCCTTACCCATTTATGTTTATTTCTTCATTTCCTTGCTTTGTATTGAATATTTAAGTGTGTAGTATTTATTTCCAACACTTGAATCTTGTTTATGAGAGTATTCATGTTTAAAGTGTGGATTAAATAACTTGTTGTGCTTGTGTATTTGTTAGATGATCTTGTTATTTGAAGCTTAGATTGATTTTATTGAAGTTATTGTTGTGGGTTGTTTATTTGATTTTGATCTTAATTATTTTACTGCTAGGCCAACAGAGAAATATTATTTATGAACCTTGAATTAAACTTGATAGAGGAAATTCTTGGTTGCATATAAAATCAAATAGAACAAGATTTGAATCCCGGGCATCGGGTGGAGAATTTGCAATTAAGATAGACATATACTTAGTTGCCTTGTTTGGTTGAATCATAAGAGTGGTAATGTGACGACCCGGCCCGTCGTCACGGGAATTACCACCCCGTTATGTTGTAAATACATGTTTTATGCTTTTATATCAGTGTTAGAGTCTATCGAGTAAGTTAGGAGTGATGAATTGGATTGAAAATGAGGCATATAGCCTTTTTGAAGGAAACTTGAATAAGGAAAGTCAACCCGGAGTTGACTATTTGGTTAGAGGGCTCGGAATTGAATTCTGATGATTCGGTTAGTTCGGGGAGGTGATTTGTGACTTAGGGGAGCAATCAGAATTGAATTTGGAGGCCCGGTGTAGAAATAGGCTTGAATTGGCTAAGGTTGAATTTTGGCGAAAATCCAAACGTTAGGTGAAATTTTGATCCGGGGGTCGGAATGGAATTCCGACAGTTGCAGTAGCTCCGTTAGGTGATTTTGGATGTGCCTGCAAAATTTCAGGTCATTCGGGCGTCGTTTGGTCGGGTTTTGATGGAATGTGTAATTCGGAAAGTTTTAAGAAATTTAGGCTTGAATTCGATGCGAATTATGGGTTTTGATGTTGTTAGACATGTTATAAGGATTGGAATAAGTTCGAATAAGGTATTAGGATGTGTTGGTGTGTTTGGATGAGGTCCCGGGGGCCTCGGGGTGTTTTCGGATGGCTAAACGGGAGAAAATGTTGAAAATTGCAGGTTTGAGATTCTGGTTCTGTTGTTTTCGCTCCTGCGGAAATGGGGGCGCAGGAGCGAGTCCGCAGAAGCGGATACAGGAGCGCAGAAGCACTTTTGATCACGGAAGCGGAGTTTCGTTCGCAGTAGCGGCACCGCTGGTGCGGAAAGTGAGCCGCAGAAGCGGAATTGGCCGGCTAGGCCTGGAAACGCAGAAGCGACCCTCTGGTCGCGGATACGGTCTCGCAGGAGCGGACTCCTGTCCGCAGAAGTGGGAAGGACCGTAGAGGCGGAGGGTATTCCGCAGAAGCAGTTCCGCAGGGGCGGAAAATGGCCCGCAGAAGCGAAAATCGCAGTGAGTTAAGTGTATCAGAAGTTAGAAAATTTCAGAAACATTTCACACATTTGGATCTCGGCTTTAGAGGCGATTTGGGCGATTTTGAAGAGAAAATCAAGGAAAATCATCAGGTAATCAACTATGGACTTAAACTATGATTAATATTGATAATATTATGCAATTATATCATGAAAATGGAGGAATTTGGGGTGATTCATGGAAGATTTAACCCTAGGCTTGAACTTTAGAAAATCAAGGTTTTGAATGGGCAAATGGAGTCCGATTTTGGTAAATTTTATATGCCTAGACTCGTATCGAGATGAGGATTCTGAATATGTGACTTTTGTAATTTTTCGATAAGCGTACCAAAAGTCGGGTTTTGACAACTTTGGGAATTTTGATGTAAATTGAATTGTATTGATTGGGTGTCGTCCCATTGGCCTAATTTGTTGTATTTCTACTGTATTTGATCAGATTCTATGCGTGCGGAGCTTGATTCTCGTGGCAAGGGCATTGAGGAGTAGTCATCGCGCCGTATTGAGGTGAGTAATAGATGTGGGTGATGACCAGCGGGTTCGAAACCCGGTATACCACTTTGTGACGCTGTATAGCGGCGAGACACGTACTCTCTTGTGAGTGCGGGGTCGATTGTGATTGGGGACTATGGCTTAGTCCGACTTGTTGTTGCTGATACTGTGTTATGACATTGGCTATTCTTGAGCCGTCGATCCTCCTTCTTGGATGGTTGCATACTATATATTGAGATATTGGCCACTCTTGAGCCGAGGAACCCCCTTCTTGGGCGATTGAGTATACTTGTGGGCCGTGAGCCAGTCATTGGATTCCGCGAGGATCGTTATCATTGTCTTATCATATTGACATGTTAGTTACCACCAGTCCGTAGCTATTTCTGTTATCATGCTATTTCCAATCTATGGAACTTGGTATTAATGTTTTCCAACTGAAAAATGATAAAAAGGTTTTCAAAACTACTTTTGAGCCTGCGAGGTTGTATTTGCATATTAGCTGACTGGTAGTGGATCGGGCTGCGCGCCGCAGCGGTATATATGTTGGATCGGACTGCACGCCGCAGTGATATTGTGCTTGGGCTGTAGAAGCCCTTCCGGAGTCTGAACCCCCACAGTGAGCACGGGTACCCAAATTGGATCGGGCTACGCGTCGTAGCGGTCATTTCATGCATTGCATTGCATTTAGCTACATCCGCTAGTTGTTATACTATGTTGTTGATATTTTGTTGGTTCTCTACTGTTGATATTGAACTGTTACAGGGTATTGGTTACAGCTTTACATAGTGCTTTATTGTGGATTTCTTATCTACGCTGTCTTACCCCTGTTTATTACCACTGAGTCTGGCAGTACTCATTTTACTCCCTGCACCTTGTGTGCAGATCCAGGTACCTCTCAGCAGTAATCCAGTAGCTGTGCGAGGCGACATCTGTGGGATATACGAGGTAGCTGCAAAGTCCGCAGGACCCGATATTACTTCTTACTGTCTCTTGATTTGTATTGACTTTTCTTTCCGCACTTGGTATCTTGTAAACCTTTATACACTCATGTTCAGTAGAGGCTCATGACTCTTGACCCTTCGGTCTATGGGAGTTGATGTATTATGGGACTTGGTTCCCCGTTTTCGTTATATGTATCGCTGTTGCTTCGTGAATTAATATGCTTAAATGGGCTAAAGAGAGCTTCTAGCTCCGTTGTTGATATTGATTGGTCAGGCTGGCTTAGCAATGTGCTGGGCGCCATCACGACCGCATTTGGGGTCGTGACAAGTTGGTATCAAAGCCTAGGTTTACTAGGCCTCATGAGTCTTGAGCCGGTTAGTAGAGTCTTGTGGATCGGTACGGGGACGCTTGTACTTATCCTCGAGAGGCTGCGAACCTTTAGGAAACACTTCACATTTCTTGGAATTCTTATCGTGCGCACTTGATTCAGAGCTTGAGATATAATTTTTGAAATTCCTTCCGCGCGTCTGTGCATGCATCGAGCGCTCAGTAATGTGATTGCTTTATGGCTGGTGATTTCGTCGAACGAGGGGCGAGATATAATCTTTGTGAGTTCATGTTGGGCCAGACAGGATGACTTGAGGCTGGACCTTGTTTATGACTTGAGCATTGAGGTGCTGATTTTGTGAGTGGTGGCAATAGATAATGTACCGAGGGTTTGAAATCCCGTATTTTTGCACTATACAGTGCTGTGCTGAGATGGAATACGCGTCATGTGACGAGCGTGGTGGTATTGTGACTGGGGATTTGGACTTGATCCTTCCCAATTGATAAATTACTGTGTAAAGTGACTGAGACTGGGCTTATATCTATGTACTTGGGCTAGTAGCCATGTTTGGGGCCTTGTGCCGATCTGTAGAGTATTAGGGAGGCTTACTATTGGATGAGCCGTTAAATTTTCGACTCTTGTCTAATCTGTTGTGTAGCCCCGAGCTATGGGCGTGGTGAATAATTATCATATATCGTAATTGGAAGGCAAAGTGCCTTATATGTAGTGGAATGAGTTTAAACTCAGGGAAGACTAAAGCTGATTATGTTATGTGCATCCTGGTGGAAGGCATTGTGATGAAATGCTAAATTGAGAAGAAGTAGGAGGGTTGATCCTCATGTGTAATTGAAAGGTATTTGATATGTGTTATGATTCGAGCAGGTACAGCGCAGGTTCAAGTATAAATTGTGATAATATGATTCGTATAGTATTGAGATTTAATGTTGTTGAAATACATTATGATATCTTGTTGAGTTGTGGATATATTGTTAGAATGGTTTGGTGATTCTCTGGCAGGTGGATAGGCCAATTTACAAAGGAAACTCTGCCGAATGTTTTTTGGAAAACTTGGGACTTAAAAGATTTTTGTCACCTAAAGAGTGGGCTTAACTATTGTGTGAGAATGAATGCAAGAATTGCAAAAGAGTTAACATTTCTGATGATTCGAATCTCCGCTGAAGCTTGTAAATGACTTGAGTTTAATCTAACTAGAACTTTGTTGCATCATTTGAGTAAGAAGGCTATGAGTGGCTAAAAGTGCTTTGATGTATGACTCCGAGCTAAGTTGGGGAGGTTGTTATTGATTAACTGATTGCACTGTCGTGTGCTGTGTTGGCTCTGTCTCTAGTATGTTGGGAAATTTTGATAAAGGTTATGGTGCTTCGTAGATATGAAGAAATACTAGGATGTTGTGAACTTATGTTGGTAAAGAATGTTTGGTGTATAGAAAAGAAAGATAGCTAATTGTATCCGTATGTAATCATGTTTTGCGGTGTCAAAGTTCTAGCGAGGAATTAGTGGTTATGTTCAATAAGACAGTTGAATTACAACTGAATAAGGGTAAATGACGCCCGAGAATAGTCCTGTGGTGTTCCAGATTTTGCTTGTAACGGATGCCTTAAGATTATGTATGTGGCTAAAGATGGTGTTTTCGTTAGAAGGGATCAAGACTTGTTCTATGTTATGTGAATGATGGGATTCTATGTATCCGTATTGGAAGGTAATAATACTAATTCAAAAATTGCATGAAGTTCTTCAAAACAAGTATTGTAGAATGTGGTACTCCTGGGAAACATTGAGAGTGGCCTATGGGTTTTAGACCGTGTGGTCTTATGTACGAGTCTCGTATGGTAACATGAGTTGAGTTATGGTAGTGCTACAGTAAAGGCTAATACTAAGTTAAAGATGGTTCAGAAAAGAAATTGAGTAAATGGAGCAACTTGTTAATAAACCGAAGCGGTATGATAAGGAATACGATTAATTATTGGTATGTGATTGAAGTAATGAGTCTTGCAGATATTGTGCAACAAAGCCTTTGAGTGCTGACAATTGTGTAACTCGATATGGGTATAAGGACTCAGTCCTGGCAGTTTAACTTATGCAATGTAATTGGGAGAAAGAGTTTATGATGTGTTTTAACATGGTTTAAAAATGAGTGTATTTCTTGTTGGTATGTAAGGCTTGGAATGTGTGATGAGTTTTCTCTATATGGGATCATGAAAGCCCTTGACTAGTTGAGTGCGCCGATGTTTGCGGCGTATGATAGGAATATGAATTTCCATGTTATCTTAGTGTGGTATGGTATATGCGATGTGTTATGGAAAGTTGATAATGGCATATTCAAGGTTTTGTGATCAGTTCATAATATATGGGGAGTCATTAAAATTATTTAGCGGCGCGGGCAGCTGCATGTGATTTAAAGAATCGATCTTTCTGGTGATTAAAGAAAATGGTACTGCTATTCTAGTAATTTGGCCGGGTATATGGTCCAAAAGGACAAGGTAATGTAAACTGATAATATTCAGTGGTATGGTGGTATTCTCTTATTGGATCGACTATAATAATTGAGTCGTTGATGGCATAGTGAAATTTCTGAATGGCTTTCGTGGTATGAATGGACGCTTGATGTGCGTTATGTATTTGTACAGTGAAGTACGGGATCAAGCATTGTGATTCATGTGTTATATATGTGTTGGAGACTTGAAGTTCTCGTTAGTCCGCCTATGTAGTGGTTGTATATCATGTGTATTGGCACCGTTTTGTGATTATTGGAAATCGGAAGCTCTAGTGGCTTTCTCTCTCAACTTGATATGACGAATTTGGATTATGATACTTGATTGCTGACCGGTCATCATTGGGCCAGGTTGTCTAGACTAATGTGATATAGACTATGATGGTATGGCACAAATTGTGTAGCAGAGTGCATCAGAGTATGCTCCAGCGGGGTAATTGTACCGCAGGACCAGCGAACGGCTGGTGGGTATTGCTTTGTCAGTTGGGCCTTCGTGGCGGATATCGGTGCAGAGGTTTCTATCGTTGATTTGGTTCTGGTATTGAGTAACTTTGTCGGATACGTTTCTTGTGGCCAAACTTGAGGCTATATATGTTTACCATAATGAGCAACTTGACTCGACGCACATTTCTTTGGCGAGGGTTCTATATGGATCGGGTGGCGCGCCGCCACAGGTACTGTTATTTGGATCGGGTGGCACGCCGCCACGGGTATGGTATCTGGATCGGGTGGCACGCCGCCACGGGTATGTCATTGGAGCGGGTTGCATGCCGTAATAGTGTAATGTGAAAATAGAGTTAGTTATATATTACCTGGTATACAGTACTTCCTAGTTTCTGAGGAAGAGTCTGTATTGAGTATCACTTGGCGAATGTCACATCGGTTGTGTTCTTTCAGGATTTGATTGCATACGTTAATTGTTTCACCGTGGGTGAGGTTGATTGCTTGGGTCCAAGACCTAGATCTGCGCGTGGCTAACCGTTTTGAGTTTGGTGGCTTGACGTGCTTCTTGAGTAATAGTGTTGGGATAGAATCACGAATCGTGGCAAGGCCACGTGATGTTATGACCCCTCGAGGAGGATACAAGTACTCTATTTCTATAATGCGAGACGCGATCTCAGTTCTATGTTATGATGACACAAAGGAATTGAATTACAGCTCTCTTGTTGAAGACAGTTGTCATGATTTGAGTATGTTCGGATGTCTCTATTGGAGCTTGTGTTGTGCTCGTCGTGGCTTGGGCCGGTGTTGAGGTGACATATCACCAGTGCGGTGTGTTATAATCGAAATGATCATTTGAGTCATTATGGAGAGCTAACATATGTGATTTCGGTGGGTTAGAAAGGTAATACCGAGATGTGGGTCCGAAATCTATTGTGGTATCAGTAAAAAGTGAAATGGATTCATGAATGGTCGACTTGAGAGATGGGTTCGATATATTGCGTGTTCGGTTTCCGTGGGCATGATATGAAGGTGTTGGAACAAGACTCTATCTAAAAAACAAAAAGGTTTTTCAGTTGGTATTTGGTTACCGTGGGAAATTGTTGTGATTAGAGACTATCGTCTCGAGTGATTGGGTTGTTTGATACATCATATGATCCCACCCGAAGTGGTGAGTATGGCTTATTGCAGTGGATTCTAGTGTATCCTGAGTATAGGCATGGGATTAGCAATTGGTATATGATTTCGGAAAGTGCAATGTAGTTATGGTTCAGATGGTTTGTGAAATTTCGGCTATATCGTGTTAGCGGACTTATGATAGATAGGGTGACGTGGTATCACCTCGAATATATGCTTGGTAAGGTCATTCAGCTATTGAGTTGCTTCTAGTACCACTCTGGTATGCTCGAGGACGAGCGTTTGTTTAAGTTGGGGAGAATGTGACGACCCGGCACGTCGTCACGGGAATTACCACCCCGTTATGTTGTAAATACATGTTTTATGCTTTTATATCAGTGTTAGAGTCTATCGAGTAAGTTAGGAGTGAATTGGATTGAAAATGAGGCATATAGCCTTTTTGAAGGAAACTTGAATAAGGAAAGTCAACCCGGAGTTGACTATTTGGTTAGAGGGCTCGGAATTGAATTTTGTTGATTCGGTTAGTTCCGGGAGGTAATTTGTGACTTAGGGGAGCAATCGGAATTGAATTTGGAGGCCCGGTGTAGAAATAGGCTTGAATTGGCTAAGGTTGAATTTTGGCGAAAATCCGAACGGTAGGTGAGATTTTGATTCGGGGGTCGGAATGGAATTCCGACAGTTGCAGTAGCTCCGTTAGGTGATTTTGGATGTGCCTGCAAAATTTCAGGTCATTCGGGCGTCGTTTGGTCGGGTTTTGATGGAATGTGTAATTCGGAAAGTTTTAAGAAATTTAGGCTTGAATTCGATGCGAATTATGGGTTTTGATGTTGTTAGACGTGTTATGAGGATTGGAATAAGTTCGAATAAGGTATTAGGAACTGTTGGTGTGTTTGGATGAGGTCCCGGGGGCCTCGGGGTGTTTCCGGATGGCTAAACGGGAGAAAATGTGGAAAATTGCAGGTTTGGGATTCTGGTTTTGTTGTTTTCGCTCCTGCGGAAATGGGGGCGCAGGAGCGAGTCCGCAGAAGCGGATACAGGAGCGCATAAGCGCTTTTGATCACGGAAGCGGAGTTTCGTCCGCAGGAGCGGCACCGCTGGTGCGGAAAGTGAGCCGCAGAAGCGGAATTGGCCGGCTAGGCCTGGAAACGTAGAAGCGACCCTCTGGTAGCGGATACGGTCTCGCAGGAGCGGACTCCTGTCTGCAGAAGTGGGAAGGACCGCAGAGGCGGAGGGTATTCCGTAGAAGCAGTTCCACAGGGGCAGAAAATAGCCCGCAGAAGCGAAAATCGCAGTGAGTTAAGTGTATCAGAAGTTAGAAAATTTCAGAAACATTTCACACATTTGGGTCTCGGCTTTAGAGGCGATTTGGGCGATTTTGAAGAGAAACTCAAGGGAAATTATCAGGTAATCAACTATGGACTTAAACTATGATTAGTATTGATAATATTATGCAATTATATCATGAAAATGGAGGAATTTGGGGTGATTCATGGAAGATTTAACCCTAGGCTTGAACTTTAGAAAATCAAGGTTTTGAATGGGCAAATGGAGTCCGATTTTGGTAAATTTTATATGCCTATACTCGTATCGAGATGAGGATTCCGAATATGTGACTTTTGTATTTTTTCGACAAGCGTACCAAAAGTCGGGTTTTGACAACTTTGGGAATTTTGATGTAAATTGAGTTGTATTGATTGGGTGTCGTCCCATTGGCCTAATTTGTTGTATTTCTACTGTATTTGATCAGATTCTACACGTGCGGAGCTTGATTCTCGTGGCAAGGGCATTGCGGAGTGGTCGTCGCGCCGTATTGAGGTGAGTAATAGATGTGGGTGAGACCAGCGGGTTCGAAACCCCGGTATACCACTTTGTGACGCTGTATAGCGGCGAGACACGTACTCTCTTGTGAGTGCAGGGTCGATTGTGATTGGGGACTATGGCTTAGTCCGACTTGCTTGATACTGTGTTATGACATTGGCTATTCTTGAGCCGTCGAACCTCCTTCTCGGATGGTTGCATACTATATATTGAGATATTGGCCACTCTTGAGCCGAGAAACCCCCTTCTTGGGCGGTTGAGTATACTTGTGGGCCGTGAGCCAGTTATTGGATCCCGCGAGGATCGTTATCATTGTCTTATCATATTGACATGTTAGTTACTACCGATCCGTAGCTATTTCTGTTATCATGCTATTTCCAATCTCTGGAACTTGGTATTACTGTTTAACAACTAAAAAATGATAAAAAGGTTTTCAAAACTACTTTTGAGCCTGCGAGGCTGTATTTGCATATTAGCTGACTGGTAGTGGATCGGGCTGCGCGCCGCAACAGTATATATGTTGGATCGGACTGCACGCCGCAGTGATATTGTGCTTGGGCTGTAGGAGCCCCTCCGGAGTCTGAACCCCCACAGTGAGCACGGGTACCCAAATTGGATCGAGCTACGCGCCGTAGCGGTCATATCATGCATTGCATTGCATTTAGCTACATCTGCTAGCTGTTATACTGTTTTGCTGGTACTTGTTGGTACAGGTACAGTTGATATTGATTCTGTGACAGGGTATTTGATTAGAGCTTTACATAGTGCTTTATTGCGGATTTCTTATCTGCGCTGTCTTACCCTTGTTTATTACCACTGAGTCTGGCAGTACTCATTTTACTCCCTGCACCTTGTGTGCAGATCCCGGTACCTCTCAGCAGTAATCCAGTAGCTGTGCGAGGCGACATCTGTGGGATATACGAGGTAGCTGCAGAGTCCGCAGGACCCGATATTCCTTCTTATTGTCTCTTGATTTGTATTGACTTTTCTTTCCGCACTTGGTATCTTGTAAACCTTTATACACACATGTTCAGTAGAGGCTCATGACTCTTGACCCTTCGGTCTATGGGAGTTGATGTATTATGGGACTTGGTTCCCCATTTTCGTTATATGTATCGCTGTTGCTTCGTGAATTAATATGCTTAAATGGGGTAAAGAGAGCTTCTAGCTCCGTTGTTGATATTGATTGGTCAGGCTGGCTTAGCAATGTGCTGGGCGCCATCACGACCAGATTTGGGGTCGTGACAGGTAAATGCATTCTTGTTAATATTAATACCATAGACATATAGGTATTGATTTAACTTGGATAGATTCATAAGAACTCGAAAGATTCTTATGAATATTATTAACCTTATAATCAACAATCCGAATAGTTCAATAAATCAATTATGAGTATGAAAAGTATCATGATTACTAGCAATTTCATGACCACTTCAGTGTAATTCCCGAAGCAAATCATACGTGTAGCCATTGATCATTTTACTTGCTTTCTAGTTTAGTTTATATTTTCGCATTTAAGTTTAAATTCTTTTTCAATCACCATTCTTAGTGTTTGGCATTGCATAATTAGCAATAATTTTCTTATATACCTAATCGCCTACACATTGTTCTCTGTGGGATTCGACCCCGACTCTTAGTTGGGTAAATTATATTGCTGCGACCGTATCTATTGCTTTTTAGCAGTCAAATTGGACGTCACCAAAAAAATGGCGCCGTTGCCGGGGAACAATTTGGCGTAATTTAGGTTGTTTGAAAGGTAAGCTAAAATGCTTTGATCCAAACTTGTAAATATTTGTGTAATTAATTTTTCTTGCTTATTTTCTTAATTTTGAAAAATGGCATCATATAACAACAATTGGTCAGATGGTAGTTGTTCATACTTTGATGATCCTTGTCCTTATTGTGGAGGACCACATTCGTGGCAAAATTGTTTAAATTCTCCCGGGGATGGATTGTGCACACAATTTCAAACCCATAAGTGGAGTATTTGTGATAAGCGTGGCAGCCAAAATGGTCATTGGGATTATTGTGCTTATTTTTTTTTTCCTTCCCCTAGCCCCTACTATGATGGATCTACTTGTTTTGATGAAAATTATAGGGCCAAGGAAGTAGATGATATGGAAAGTAAAGCTCTTATTATGGATATGATAAGGCAAACAGTTGAGCAACAAGATGAAATTCGACAAGCTATACAAAGAATTAGTGCAACAATCATGATAATGAAAGCCAAAGCGGAGGAGGTGACTAAAGAGAGCGAGTTCTCATCAGAAGATAATTTGGAAGAAGCAGAAATAGTGAGCCTATCTTGGCTAGAGGAACAAGCTCAATTGATAAAATTTCATGACTTTTTACGTGATGGTCTTTCAAATATCATAGAGCAACTAATAGAAGCAAAAACTGAGCTACAGCAAGAGATAAACTAATTTGTCTCAGATATCCATGACTTGTATGCTCAAATGAATAAAAAGGTTGAGGCGTTTGATGCCCTACAACCAATTTGTGTGGATACTAGGCAGCTTTTGGAGCAGAAAGAGGAATTTCAGCTATTTGACCAAAACATTGTTAACGATGCTGACAAAAATATGGAATTAGAGTCAATCGGTGTAAATGTGAATGTGGTTGAGATTGACTCTAGTTCGGGGGAAAATGAGGATGTCAAGGTCAAAGTGCAATTGCAAAAGGAAGGTTTGAAATCACATTCCTGGCATTTTTCAACGTTGGAATTATGTGGTGATACGGGAGTTGAACTACACGAGTCAATGGAGGATTGCGAGGAAGAAAAATTCATGCCTTACATTTTACAATTTGAAGAGACAAGAAATCAAAATGACATTCCTTACTTGAAAGCCAAGAAGTGCAAAATGAAGATTTTAAGCATTGGCTCAAGCATCAAATTACCACCCCCCATCGCTCGTGGTCATAAGCTTGATTCCAAGCTAGGTGCCCAATTTATATCATCCAAGTGGCGAGAAAAGTGGTAATGTTGTTTGTGTCGTGCCACGACATTAAATGCGGCACTTGGTGGGAGGTAACCCATTGTTTTCAAAATTTTTAGTCGTTTTTCAAAAATTTTCATCATTTTTGAAATTTTCTTTTTTGTAATATCTTAGAATAATATTTTTAACTAATCTGCCAAGTTTCAGATTTTTTGGAGTTGATTTGAGTAGGTCGGGTTGTTCTGGAGTGCAAAAACCAGTAGCTGCCAGCACTGTGCAAGTGCAGAAAAGATTTCTTCAGCGCGTTTGCGTGATACTAACGCTTTCGCGAAGCTTCAGAGTTTTCAACTCATCGCGTTCGCGTGTAACCATGTCGCGTTCGCGTGGCCAGAAGAAAATTCCTCAACGCGTTCGCGTGAGTCTCTGTCGCGTCCGCGACACTTGGAGAAAACACCCTTCGCGTACGCGTAGACACGTCGCGAACGCGATGGGTCAGGTATGTAAAAAGAACCCAACGCTACTGGAATTGGAAGTTTCCCCAATTTTTGTTCAAAAATAACAGCCTAACCCTAACCCCTTTTCGGCCCAAATTAATTTGAAGTGCAAAGTAGCTAAATTCTTCTTGCAATCTTCTCCATTGCTAAGGTATGTAATCTTCACTCTCCTCTAAACTAAATTTTTATTCTTTCCCTCTGTTTCTTTGGTATAAAATCTGAGAATAGCCACCATTGTAGTGTTGTTTTTTATTTTGGTTCAAGTTTTTCAAGTTTAAATTGCAAATTAGTGTTTGAAAACTTATGTTGCTTGCTGGGTGAGGTTGGTTGAGTGTGAGTGTTTAATTGTGTGAAAATTTTGGGTAAAAATTAGCACCTAAAGCTGTTAAATGTGCACAAACAACTAAGGCACACAGTGTGCTTGAAAAAATGCCTCAATGAAACTGAACATTTCTGGGCGAAGAAGAAGCCTTCACGTACACGAAGCTCCAAACGCGAACGCGTGAGCACCAAAAATTAACCCATCGCGAACGCGGTCATACCTTCGCGAACGCGATGGTCTGCAAGTTCTGAAATTTTTTTACTCTTCGCGAACGCGTCTAGGTGATCGCGAATGCGAAGAGCAAATAACTGGCAGTCCCAAAACTGGCAAAAACATTAGCTTTGCACAGCTCTGTCCGGGACCTTTGCCGCCCATTTCTTTAGCTTAAATACTTCCTAATACATTGTTTTAAGTGTTCATATGAGCGTTTAACATTGTTGGTCGATTTTGTAGGCATTTTGGACTTAAAATGGAATCAGAACATCAAGAAATGGCATAGGAACATGTGTTTGGACCGGACAGGAGGAAGCGTATGACTATGACAGGTTTCTATCGGCAGCATGCGAGCGAAAACACGATGAACTGCTGTCCAAAACGATTGTTCGGAAAAGAGGAATAAATTTGGAAAAGGTGGAGGAGAAAATGCCCGAGTTCTATGCTCGCTTCATGGAGAGTGGCTGGATGTGTTTTCCTGAGCCGCCTAGCAACGCCAACCACACGGTTGTTTTGGAATTCTATGCAAATGTCACACGAACTGATTTCTAGGATGTGTTCGTAACTACTGTGCGGGGTGTGCAAGTTCCTTTCAACTCTCAAGTGATCAATGTTGTTTATAACCTCCCCAATGTTGACAATGAGGTTTACAAAGAGAGAGCAAGAGCAGGGGGCAACCAGCGGCTAATAGACAGGTTGCACGGCGGAGTCACTCCAAAGTGGCTAACATTACAGAAGAGGGTAGACTCTCATGATTTTACAGCGGAAGCAAAAACATGGCTTTCCATCATTTGTTCCAGAGTGTCACCTTCCACAAATGACACTGATGTAACAATGGATAGAGCTCTCATGATTGTTGCTCTCATCGAGGGATTGCCTGTGAATGTGGGGGAGCATATTGTTCGAGAAATTGAAGAAGCTGCTAATGGTAGGTCTAAGAGTCTATTCTTTCCCTCTTTGATCACCAGGTTGTGTTATGATGTAGGGGTACTTAAACGCCCCAATTATGTCGAGAAGGGCCCCGGCAAGCCAATGATCAATCCTTTACTAAAAAGTGGGCCAAGCGACAAGCAGAAAAAGAGGCGCATTGATGTAGCCTCCCCTTCATTTGGGCAGTTCACGGAGATCACCACTGACCCTGCTGGATCCTTTGACCCCGTGGGACTCCTCCAGTCTGGACCACACATTATGAGACATTTGTCTAGTCAAATCTATGGGGTTGATGCACATGTTAGGCAGCTGATAGCTGGCCCTCCCACTGGCCCATCTGGGCAAGCACATCTGGGACCAACACCTCTGCAGGAGCTAAAGCCCCACCAACCTTGGAAGATATAGCTAAGAATCAAAAAGACATGACAACTCACATGGAGGCCATGAACACCAGGCTGGAAAACATGAGCCGCATGCAGGGAAAGATAGAAAAGCGGCAAAGGAAATTCAAGGAGCATGAGAAGAAGAAGAGCAAGCTGCTAAATAAGATAATGCATAAGCTGGGCACACTTTGTGGTTCACATGACTCGGATGATGATGATGATCATGCAGACATGGATCTTAAATTTTCCACCACATCCAGTTCTGATTGATGCAGTATTCAGGGAGCACTTTCCACCACCTTTTACTATATCATGTTTAGTTGCATTGGGGACAATGCAATATCTAAGTTTGGAGGTAGCTTCTTGTTAGAACTGCTATAGTTATTTTTCTTTTTTATGGATATTTGGCAGATTAGTACTATATTTTTTTTATTTTGTCATGTGTGGTATTAGTATAATGAAATTATTATGTTTAGTACGTGATTTTCATTAGCTTCTTCATGTTTTTGTTGTTTATTTTGTTTATTTATTTTATTTTATTGTTATATTTGATATTAGTGGCGATATCCTTGGTTTTCTTTATACCACGGTTCTTTTTCCAAGGATGCAAAAATTCTTTTTTTTTCTTGAACCGGGTAATTATAGAAATAAATTATAGGGAGTTAGTTTTGTGGTTAGATTTAGTTTTTGTTAATTTGGGTAAATAAATGGTTTGAGTTGAGATTTGTGCCCATTTATAAAAATGTGACTTGCTTGGTACTAACATATTTTAAACCTTGGCATATGAATATTTGGTTGGTGAAAAAGATAACAATTGAAGTAAGAACATGTCATGACCTTTTAGATTCAATTTTTGGCTCTTTAATTCACTAAATAGCTTCTTGTATGCTATATAACCTTCTTAAGTCATTTGTGTTAATTGGATTGTGGATTTGTATTCCATTTGAATTTTCATGTGTCGGTGTGGTGAGATTTATTTGTAGGTTCTTTTGTAGTACTTGTGGTCTAGAACTTGCCCGGAATGTGTTTTAAGGCAAAATTATAGACTAACTTAATTTAAAAAATGATATTAGGCTTTCCTTGGATCGCTAGTATATTTTATATTTCCTACCCTTAAATATTGTCCCTAGTCAACCAATTTTGAGCCTTTAACCTTATTCTTTGGCAACCATGTTACATGCTTAAACCATTTGTTCCTAAATGATATATCTTTTGGCACCCTACTTCCCTAAAGTACCTTGAAAGTGTTTATGTAGGCTAAAAGCCTAAGTTTAGGGGTGAAAGTTGGGAAAGTTGTGATATGGAATTGATTTGAGAAGGTGAAAGGTATGTAAAAGAATTGGTTAATTGGATTGTGAAAAGAAAAATGTATATATATGTATATATTAATATATATATATATATATATATATATATATATATATATATATATATATATATATATATATATATATATATAATATATTGTATTTATATAAAAGACTAGATGTGGATTGAAAAGTGAAACAATGGTGGAAAATATCTTTGAAGGAAGTAGCTTTAATTTTGATATTGTAGTGCTTTGGGAGGTTCTAAGTCACTTTAACCAAAATTTTGTTTTACCTTAACCAAATACCTAAACTACAACCTTTTAAGTCCTAATTGATTTTGAATCAAGTTGTCTACATTAGTGGAGGAATACATAAAGGGCAAGCCTATGGTACTACTTGTATGCATTTGAACATCTTTTTGAGAGTGAGTTAATTCTTTCTATTTGATATCCCAATTTTAATTTAAATTGAGATTTATGAGTGTGGGATCCTCTCTTGAAGGTAAGGGCACATGAAAATTTAGTTGTGAATCTAATCTCATTTTCAATTGATAAGAATGACCAAAGAAAGTTGATTGTGATATAGAGGAAAATTTTGAATCTTTAGTGTCATGACTTGGTTTTTACTTTGATTTGCATTAGTGTTTGAGCACTTGAAGTATAATGAAGTTTATGTGAAGTGCTCAATAATTCATATGCTTTGGAGTAATTGTTGGTACCAATCGAAGTCATGTTTTTGTAATTAAAGTAGACTTTCTTTTTAATTGGCTTGGTGTGTTGAGGATATGAGGTTGATTTAGTCACTTGTGAGGAAATTTTATCGTTTCCATTGCTTGGGGACAAGCAATAGTTCAAGTTTGGAGGTGTGATAAGTTGGTAAAATACTAACTTATCTTGCCTTTAAATGACGACATTTACTATATTTGAAGTGATAAAATCCTGTATTTAATGTTATTTACTTCTATTCTACAGGATTGAATGTGATTTAGAAGTAATGGTGAAGAAACCAAGTGAAAACAAGACAAAAATGAGCTAAAATGGACAAATAATCTGCCCAGGTGAAATACTCTTCGCGAACGCGATAGATGTCTCACGAACACGATGGTTCAGTAGCCCAAGCTACGCGAACGCGATGTTCAATGGCACGAACGCGTTGAAGGATAAAAAGGACCTTCACGAACGCAACAAAGTTACACGCGAACGCGATGTTCAACTTCAGCAACATTCGCGAACGCGAAGGCATGTACGCGAACGCGTTGACCAAAATCTCCTATTCATCGCGAACGCGAAGGTAGGCACGCGGACGCGATGAACAAATCTGGCGTGAAGACTGGGCAGTTCTATAATTTTACATTTTCCACTCCAAATCAATTATATACTAGCCCAAAACAGATCTCTCGGCATTATCTTCATCTTTTAGGATCTTTGGCTTATTTTCAGTAGAGAGAACATTTTTGGAAGCTAGGGTTTTGCACACACTTGGGTCTTGAAGATTGAAGCTTTTGGTTAAGAATTCCTTACCCATTTATGTTTATTTCTTCATTTGCTTGCTTTGTATTGAATATTTAAGTGTGTAGTATTTATTTCCAACACTTGAATCTTGTTTATGAGAGTATTCATGTTTAAAGTGTGGATTAAATAACTTGTTGTTCTTATGTATTTGTTAGATGATCTTGTTATTTGAAGCTTAGATTGATTTTATTGAAGTTATTGTTGTGGGTTGTTTATTTGATTTTGATCTTAATTATTTTACTGCTAGGCCAACAGTGAAATACTATATACGAATCTTGAATTAAACTTGATAGAGGAAATTCTTGGTTGCATATAAAATCAAATAGAACAAGATTTGAATCCCGGGCATCGGGTGGAGAATTTGCAATTAAGATAGACATATACTTAGTTGCCTTGTTTGGTTGAATCATAAGAGTGGTAAATGCATTCTTGTTAATATTAATACCATAGACATATAGGTATTGATTTAACTTGGATAGATTCATAAGAACTCGAAAGATTCTTATGAATATTATTAACCTTATAATCAACAATCCGAATAGTTCAATAAATCAATTATGAGTATGAAAAGAATCATGATTACTAGCAATTTCATGACCACTTCAGTGTAATTCCCGAAGCAAATCATACGTGTAGCCATTGATCATTTTACTTGCTTTCTAGTTTAGTTTATATTTTCGCATTTAAGTTTAAATACTTTTTCAATCACCATTCTTAGTGTTTGGCGTTGCATAATTAGCAATAATTTTCTTATATACTTAATCGCCTACACATTGTTCTCTGTGGAATTCGACCTCGACTCTTAGTTGGGTAAATTATATTGCTGCGACCGTATCTATTGCTTTTTAGCAGTCGATTTGGACGTCACCACGGGTATTACTATATCTAGGTTTAACCCTTTAATTGGGGATATAAATTTCTTGACTACACCACAATTCCTTGTTGGAACAACTTCATGGACTTAGGCTCTCTTTCTAAAGAAGAGGCAAAGTCCGCTAGGCATAAACTAGTGTTTGCAACCACTAATTCAATATTAAAACCCTAAATTAGCCAAAATACCAAACACCCATAATCAATCAAGCATTAAATCACAAGACCCATCAATTACCCATACTAGGGTTGAGCCACAACCCTAGCTAATAGGTCTAGCAACTCATAATGGTAGAAGAAAACAAAGAAATAAATGAAGAAAAACTCATAATAATTAAATTACTAAATAAAACTTGAAGATTCAATGGTGAAATTAAGCTAAAATTACTCAAAATGGCAAAAGAAATGATTTCATGAGTGCAGCTCTACGTCCAAAACTATCTATTGACCTAAATATGGGAAAAGAAACTATTTATACTAGGCTGAAATTTCTGAACAAAAACACCCATGCGGGGCTAGTGCGGACTGCACAAAATCGAGTGTTGCCATACTAATGCTCTAGGTTTGACTTTTGTGCTCTCTAAAGTTTGGCCATCGTAGACCGCACAAAATGCACTGCGGTTGTGGTGGCCTCTACTATGGCCCACACAAAATGGACTGCAGACCACATTGGGCATAATCCTCCAATTTCCATCTCTCTGAACTTTTTCTCTGCGGACCGCATGAAATCGAGTGCAATCACAATTAACCCAATGCGGACCTCACATCCCTTTGCGGCCACATTAAATGATTGAATGAATAACATAGTCTTTGAACATCATCTTTGCGGATTGCATATAGTGGTATACAGCCGCACTTGCCCTATTTGACTGAGCTTGGTCTTGTCTTGGTACTCATGCAAATTTCACTCTTTTTTAGTTGGTTTTTGACATCTTATCACCTTGATGATCAAACCTGCAATCAAGCACAACTTGTGAGCCTTTGGGACTATTTTGTACATGTTTCTAATCAAAACTAAGCAAAAAGGAGTGTAAAATGCATCATAATCCATAGTTATCACACGGCCAGCCATGAGATCCGTAGTTTTATCGACACTTATTCCGGGTACAATCAAATTCAACCGGATGATGAGGAAAAGATTTTATTCATCACTAAGTATGGCACCTACTGTTATAATGTAATGTTGTTTGGGATAAAAGATGTTGGTACTACATACCAACCCTAGTGAATCGAATGTTTGAAGAACAAATAGGTAAATAAATGGAGGTATATATTGACGATATGCTAGTTAAGTCCCTGCACGAAGAAGACCATTTAACACATTGGCAGGAAACCTTCAACTTACTAAGAAAATATATAATGAAGCTCAATCCTGAGAAATCTGCATTCGAGGTCGGTTCGGGTAAGTTCCTCGACTTTGTAGTTCCAAATTGGGGAATCGAGATCAACCTCAATAAAATCAAGGCAATCAAAGACCTCACAGTTCCAAATTGGGGACATCGTTAAGGCCGTACAAATATTAGCAGGGCGGATAGCCATCTGAGGTCGGTTCATCTCACGGTCTTCATATAGAAGTCACATGTTCTTCTCACTACTCAAAAAGAAGAACAAATTCGCTTGGACCCCATAATTCCAACAAGCATTGGAAGAATTAAAACGGTATCTTTCGATACCACAATTGCTTCATACTCCGAAAGTGGACTAGATACTCTACTTATATTTGGCAGTCTTGAAAGTTGCGTTAAGTGGTGTCCTAGTTCGAGCGGAGCAAAGTACGCAATTTCTTATTTACTATGTCAATAGAACTTTAGACGAAGCCAAGATCTGATACGCATACTTAGAAAAATTAGTGCTTGCTCTAATAAGCTCTCTAGGAAATTAAAGCCACATTTTCAGTGCCACCCAATTTGTGTGGTGACCACTTACCCTCTTTGTAATGTTCTGCACAAGACCAAACTCTCGGGCCGATTGGCCAAATGGGTTGTCAGAATCAGTGGGTATGATATCGAGTATCAACCCTGAACGAGCATCAAGTCTCAAATCTTAGCAGACTTCATGTCCGACTTCACGCCTTCCCTCGTACCTTAGGTTGAAAAGGAACTTTTGTTTAAAACGGGTGCATCTTCGGGGGTGTGGACCCTTTTCACAGATGGCACTTTAAATGTGAAGGGGTCCGGGCTAGGCATCATTTTGAAGCCTCCCATGGGAAATACAATTAGATAACCTATCAAAACCCCTAATTTGACTAGCAATAATGCCGAGAATGAGTCCATGATTGCAGGTCTCAAGCTGGCTAAAATCTTGGGAGCATATGTTATCGAGGCAGAATGTGACTCCCTATTTATGGTTAGCCAGTCAAAAGGACATTCGAGGTTCGAGAAGATTGAATGCAGCGGTACTTGGACAAACTACATGTAACCCTACATCGGTTTAAAGAATGGACCCTATAGCATGTACCTCAATAACAGTGAGGCCGATGCCGTTGCAAATTTGGGGTCATCAACCGAAGACGACGAAATTAGATCAGAGGCTGTCATACAAATTTTGTAGTCAGTAATCGAAGAAGGCCACATCAAAATAAAGTCCACAAGCCTAAGTTTAGATTGGAGGAATAAATATATTGAGTATCTGAAGAATGGGAAGTTTCAACCAGACACTAAGAAATCGAAACTCTGCGAATAAAGGTTGCACAATTCACATTGGGCAAAGATGAAACATTATACAGAAGGATTTTTGATGGACCGTTGGAAATATGTTCGAGTCCAGGAGACACCAACTACGTTATATGAGAAATTTATGAGGGCACTTACGAATTTCGATGCCGAATCACTAGTTCACAAAGTCGTCAGAGCGGGATGCTATTGAGACAATACGGAAAAAGATATTAAGCAATTTGTTCGAAAATGCATTAAGTGCTAAAGATATGCACTGATGATCCACCAGCTCGGAGAGCAACTTCATTTAGTCTTATCCTTATGGCCATTAATAAAATAGGGAATGGATATTCGGTACCATCTAGGATCATATCATATACTGATTCGGGATACCCTCTAAGATAGTATGCGACAACGAAAACAATTTATCGGTAGCAAAATACAAGAGTTCCTCGAAGATCACAAAATAAAAAGGATATTGTCCATGTCGTATCATCCTAGTGAGAATGAACAAGCCGAATCAACAAACAAGTCCATCATTGAGAATCTAAAAAAAATATAGAACGATGCAAAGTCAAAATGGAGAGACATTTTTTCTAAAGTATTTTAGGAGTATCGAACAACATCAAAATTCGGTGCGGAGGCAACACCATTCTCCTTAATACATGGCGCCAAAGATCTGATCCTGATCGATATTGGGGAACCTAGCCAGGTCTCGATACACAACGGAAGAGTCAATCACGAGGCTATGAACACAAGCCTCGAATTTCTAGATGAAAAATAGGAAGTCGCCGTCATCCGAGGGGCCGCACAAAAGCAACGCATCAAAAGGTACTACAACCGAAGAGCCAACCTTCACCACTTTCAAACTGGGGACTTAGTTTCTAGAAAAGTCACCCTCAATACACGAGACCCAAACAACGAGAAAGTCGACGCAAATTAAGAAGGAACGTATCAGGTCATCGGTATCATCGAAAAGGGATCTTACAAATTTGGCACAATGAATGGCGAAAATTTTCCAAATAATTGGAACATATCATTCGTTAAATGATATTATTGCTAAGGTATGACCTTCTCCTTTTTCATGTGTATTTTATACTAGCTTGTTGTAGGTGTTTGATCGAAATCAAAGTTCTTTCCAAAAAAGTCCTTAGGTCTAGAAGCACGTGTTGCACTCTTTTTTCCTTCGACCGATTTTTATCCTAAATGGGTTTTTCCAACAAGTCTTTTAACGAGTCAAACATTGTTCGTGATAACTTAGAACAATTCAACAGTATCCAAGGATTCTTTACAATCAACCTCGAATACTGGGGGGCATCACCCTTAGCTGTTACATTTTCTAGAAAAATACTTCGTCTCAACAGGGTCTCGATAGGTAAATTTTGTAAAGGACTAAACGGTCAAATGAACTGTGTCCGTGTAGATTATCCGAGACCTAATGAAAAAACATTACGTCTGAATGATCTATTAAAAAAGTAGTTTTTCCTTACCAGATGTTCTATGTCTTATTGACATTTTTACTTTATAATATTATACTTATTATCTATTGCGAAAACTGGTCAAGTGTCGATCGCAACTAAAGCTTGAACAATCAACCCCGTACTCGGGGACTGCCATCCCAAAATTGACATGCTCGAATTATCAAAATGGAAGACCATAAGACATTAAAAAGGCATCAACAGTTTTATAGGCCACATCCACCGCACTCTGGGACTAACACTTCGAACAAGTTCGAAGTATAATTGAGAAATAAGACCAAAGTGAAAATCTCAAGTTAAAGGATACGACCAAACTAACACAGTTTGCAGACGTCATAATTCCATAACAAAACTGGCCTTCTAATAAATATTCACTAAACCAGTTAAAAGGGGTACCCTCGGGAAAATTACAAAGGGTTTCGATAACATAAACCCTCAAAACCTTAAGGGATACCAAATTGTTCGAACTTTCCAACAAGCTTATCCTAAGGCAAACAATGTAAAGGGTTTTCACTAACCCTAAAAAATCCCAACGAGTACAAATTTATCTCGTGCTAAGGCATAACAAACGTTTATATGAATAAACTTTTTAATCCGAAAAGGGAAAAGTCATTCTTCTGAGGCCATATCGACCCAATTCAATAGCATAAGGGCCGTTGTGTTTTTTGAGTTCGAGAATTCACTCTCACTTAACCAAAACCTAAGGGTCATCTTATTTTGAGTTCGAACAAGTACTCACTCGATTAAAAATACTACATTAGTCCGACTACGATCAAATTACCTAAGCCTCATACTTATGAAAATTATCAAGACGTGGCCTAATATAGTTTGTACGAGGCAGAAACTGAAATAAAAAGGGAAAAAGGAACTTTTATATATGATAATATTTACACGGATCGGTAAAGATCCTATGCAAAATATTTGAAAAAGGAAAAAAATCCTAAGTGCCTAATTTCCTTCGGGAGCTACACCTTCTCCATTGGAATCCCCCCCTCTTGAATGCGCTCATGCACCAGGAATCATCATCATCCGAAGAGGCCAACCCTTTGGCTTGGACTCGAGCTCTTTCACATTTTGTATTTCAGCAGGAAGGTTAAAGCCACGAGCGTGAATCTCCTCAAGATTCTCTTTTCGAGTCTGGAACTTGGCATCCTCGGCAGCCAGTATGCTCGAGTCTAGGTGGTATCAGCAACTTCCTTTGCTCGAACATGAGAAGCCTCAGCCTCAGCTCTATAGACGGTCACAATCACCTCCGCATCAGCCTTTACAATTTCCGCCACAGATGTAACCTTTGTAAGTTCGGTGGCCAACCGAGCCTTGAGTTCCTCAATTTTCTTGTCTTGGGACAAGCTTTCCTCCTTAATCCTTGGAGATTACGTTCAGCCGATGACAATTGGGCTCATGCAGCCTTTTTCTCTAAAGCAAGACGGTCCATGTTTTTTTCCACCTCAAAGTCTCCACCCACATCATATTGGCCTCCTCACACAACTATTTGATCTTTTCGGCCTTATTCAGAACGTACAAGATCAAGTATTTGTCGTCACCCATGATTGATACATCGAGTTTCTAATAGTTTTCATTACTTCTCAATCAGGTTAGTTTGCTCTTTATGAGCTATAGCCAATTAAGCTCAGAGGTCTTTGATCTTTTTTTTTTTGCCCGGTGAGAAGTTTAAAGGAATTTCTCTCCTTCATGAGCCTTTGAATATTGACCTCACATCGGCTCAACCCTGTTTGAGATTTAGAAAATGCAGTCTGATGGAGTGTCAAGGCCTATGAAGAAAGAAAGGAAATTCGACAAGAAAAAAAATACAAGTGAGGTATCGACTAGGGGAATTGAGAATTACCCGACTCAGGAGTCGTTGAGCCTCACCATTGATGCTCGATACCTTACTCAGTTCGGTAGCATCTTCGCCTCCTCTAAAAAACAACAAAAAAGGTCATCCCCTCCATGGTCTCCCTTCGCACCGGGGGTCCATGTGGCCTGGGCCTACCGAATTTTCCCTCGAAAAAATATAGAGAGGGGCGGCGAATCGCCAATATCTATTTCCCTATGCAAGTCACTTGGGGTGTTTTCTTTATTTTGAGGGGCCTCGAATCCAACCTCTTCAGGCATACCTACCAATTGCTCACTTTGACGGATGGCATCTTCAGGCTCCGATGACTCTGGGACATTGACTGGGCCATCTTTCGAGATCTACTCGGTCAAAAGCTGAACCTCTTTGATCATCAACGGCTCAGCAGCCTCTGGGGCGTCAGCGCTCCTTTTCATTTGAGCTGCCAGCTCAAAGCCAATATCTTCATTTTCCTCTTCTTCATCTCATAGTCACTGAACTACATCTGTAGGAAGTACGATGGTGTCTTTCGTCGACTTACTCTTCTTGGTCCATGGAGTCTTAGAGGGCGAGACCCTTTTTCTTTTAGTTTTCTTTCATAAGCTTCGGGACCGAGGGCGAAACCTCTTCCTTCCTAGTCGGGGGCCTCATGACGGTATCTTTCCCAATGCCTTGTAAGAAAGGAATTCAAGTAAGTATAAGAGGGAAACATTTTAACAAATCCATGAGATACATAAATAAAAGGATTAGGGGTGTGCATTCGAATCGGTTTATTGATAAATCGATTCAATTATTTGTTATCGAAATAGAAATTAAAAAAATCGAAACCTTGTTGAAACAATAACGATAAGCATATGTACAAATCAATAATCGATAAGTAATTGTCGATAAGGATCAAAATTGAATAGATAAATCGAACGCACGCCCCTAGACTGTAGACACTTATTAAATGAGTAATTACTTGTTTGTGTAGATTAATATAACATGCAGAATGTATATATGTTCCACTACTATTTTGAAAGCGAGTATACAATTTTATTTTCCCTAATCTATACCCTTTCCTTTACCCTATGTCCCTTACCCTATTATTTTCTCTACCAAATTTAAGGAATCATCATATTTAAAGATCAAGGGAATGAAGTTCAAATTACTGAAAAACAGAATTAGATGTGATGATGTGTTTTGTTTTGTTTTTTATACTGTTGGAGTGTGGTGACATACATTTGATCTCTTACTTTAGTTTTGTTGCATGTGCTTCTTGACACAATTTTTATATTATAAATGGTGTTCATCTTATTTTAGCTTCTTTTTGTCCATATTAGTTAGGTGCATTTATAGCGATATACTTTTCGTGGAATCCCATGAATTTTCTTATTGGTGTAATCGATAATTCAATTGACACGCCCCCAAAATCGATAAATCGATAAATTAAAATTGCAAAAATTCGAAACCTTATTGAAACGATAATGATAAGCATATGTACAAATCGATAATCGATAAGTAATTATCAATAAGAGTCAAAATCAAATCGATAAATGGAATGCCCACCTCTAGAAAGGATTACCGTAATTTTTGGCCTCCCATCGGCCCCTTACTATATCGCACCATAAGCACTCAACGTACGTGGAGGTTGAATCTATGGTCCGAACCAGCTCTAAAGGTTCGGAATCACCAGGCATCGAAGCTACCGCTACATCATAGAAAAGGATGTCGCTGAGAAGAAGTAATGGAAACAAAATAGTAAATAGAATCTAAAGGAAGGATTTAACTTATGCTCCATATTCCACTTCTCAGGAAATGGCATCTTCTCCGCCGGAATCAGGTTGGAAGTCTTCACTTGAATTAATCGACCCATCCACCCTTGATCCTTGTCCTTGTCTATGCTCGAGAATAGCTCATTGGTGTCCCGATGCTAATACTTTATTAACACACCTTGAAATAGATGAGTCATATACAAACTGATGAGGTGGTCGAGGGTGTCCTTTCTAATTTGCTCGCAAAAAATTGGAACAAAATGACAGTCCTCCAAAAAGAATGTGGATCTGACCTAGGGTTATTTGATATTGGCGGCAAAAGTCAATGATGATAGGATTGATAGGGCCCAACATGAAAGGATATTCATAGACACTTAGAAACCCTTCCACATTGGTAGTGGTATCTTCCTAGGGAGTCGGAATCACTACCTCTTTCCTCTCCCAATGGCAGTTTGTCTTGACCTGCTCAAGGTCACTCTCAGTTATTGAGCACGCGTATCTTGACACTGGATCACACCAACTAGGGACATGCAAAGTTATCTCGACTTTGAAGTTGGAAGAAAGATCACACCCCACCTTGGGAACGCACTCCTCACGGTACGGATCCACCAATTTTTTATCGCCAACCGGCCGCGATGAAGAGGTGCCCTCCTTTTATGGAATAGTTTTGGACCTCCTTTCCATCTCTGCAAGTTGGAAGAAAGAAGAACATAATGAGGTTTGGTGTTTTGAGGTAAGATTAATAATAAGACCTAGAGATTATGCAGCAGGGAAAAACCTTAAGGAAGTGAAAATCTTTGAAGATTATTAAGAGTAAAGTTTTGGAAAAAAGATAAGGAAAGTACATTTATAAAAATAAGGTAATGGTTCAAACTCAATAGTGGCAGACAACAACTAACATGCATTTAATTCCACAGTATGCGAATCGACAGGACGTTTTGGTTACTTCCGTTGCTTACGTCTTGAAGATGATGTCATGACAGGTCGAGGTACAAAACCAAAGGCTCAATTCATTTCTTCTCATTCCACTCCAAGAAACAGGGGGACTATATGTATATGGTTAAAATTGAACCTAACCGATTTTACTATTTGATCGAGGCTAGGGAATTGCATAAAAGGTCAACCTCGCGACAGATCAGACCGAGGTACAAGGATAAGGCACCAAGTTCGAGGACCGAGATACCTATTGAAGATCGAGGCAAGTAGCTATCGAGACAAAATGATATGGACATCGAGCAAAGCACAATAATAGAAAGGCGATATATCCATGACTAGTAGAATGTCATGGCGTAAATCTCGAAAATCAAATCAAGGGCGATTATTTTGTTAATCATAGAATTTACTTCCGCAATTAAGATTTTACCATAACTAGGATTTCTCTGCTGTATAAAGAGGGCCCTAATTATTTTGTAACCATCTTACATTCAAGCATATCAAATAAATACAATACTTTCTATTTCATATTCTTGTTCATCGGTTAGTTTGATTCTTAACTGCTTTAGGCACAAATCACTTTGAGGCCACTTAAGCTCGAGGGATGAATCACATTTCTAGACTAGTTTGCTTTATCTCATTGTTAATCTATATTGTTAATCTTTACGTTTATCAATTGGTATTTTGTGAAATCACGTATCCTTAAAACCACATTATATGTTTAATTGTTATCTAATTTTTAGGGTAAACAATCATCGCATCAAGTTGAATATAATTACATTACATATTGAAAAGAAGAAATTCGTAAAATAATTAGGAGAAGATATTTTAAGAAAACGCTGTCAGATATAGACAAAACTTGAAAAACTGGATTGAAGTTGTAATCTACCAAAAAACTATATTCATAGAACATTCACAAATCTCTAACTTGGACATAAATTTTTAATGATTATTTACATGAAAATAAACTATACTCGCAAAAATGAATATGTAACGACCCGATCGGTCGTTTTGTGTAATTTTACCATGTTAGCCCTTTTTATTGCTTCACACACGTGTGTTTATGATTTTACCACTTTCATGGTCGGTTAGCTTCGTTCCAGAAAGCTTCTAGGTCTATTTGGACCCTTTATTCTTGATTTAGAGGTGTAAATTTGAAAATGTTGATCAAACTTTTACTTTTTGTGAAAATGATCCTAGAACTGTATTTTTGTGGCTCTAATAGATTTGTATCATAATTTCAGACTTGTGCGTATACTCGAAATTGATTGTGGAAGTCCATAGGACGGTTTAGGTTGATTTCCCAAATTTGGCAATTTAAGGTTGCAAAATTTGACCGTAGGTTGACTTTCAATTGTCGACATCGAAATTTGAATTTGGGACATGGAATAAGGTTGTTATGATATTTAGAACTTGTATACAAAATTTGGTGTCATTTGGAGTTGAATTGATAGGATTCGAACATTTTGTTGTAACTTTAGAAATTCTTGAACTTTACTTTGAAATTCATGCATTTTAGTATTCGATTCATAGTTTTAGATGTTATTTTTGTATTTTGATCATGTGAGCGAGTTTGTATTATTTTTCTAGACTTGTGTGGATGTTGGGGTTAGAACCCCGAATGTTCAGATGAGTTTCAGATATATTCCAAAGTCATTTGGAAGGAAATTTGCAGAAATCTGTAATTTGGTGCTTGGCGTCGCAAATGCAAACACCAGCACCACATTTGTGAAGGTGACAAAATAGGGGAAGTTATCACAAATGCGACCTCCCGTTTGCATTTGCGAAGCCAACATGATTGTAGCTTAGTTCTTATTTGGTTACAATTATTTGCTTTTACGATGGCCCTCCAGTTCGCAATTGTGATGACTATATCGCAATTACGATGAATGCTGAGTTTATCAAGGTTTGCGAATTCGAACCCTGCTACGCAATTGCAAGGGCTTGCAAATGCGAAACTTATGTCATAAATGCGATATATATAGCTGATTAAAGGGTTGGGAGACAGGATTTTTGAACTCATTCTCTCATTTTGGAACCCTAGACTCGGTAGGAGGCGACTTGAAGAGGGAATTTTCACCTACAAACTTTGAGGATATGATTCTAAGACATTTCTAATCATATTCCATCAACATATCTTATATTTTAACATCAAAGTCATGTGACTCAAAGTAAAATTTGTGATACTTTGTTAAATTTTTGAAAAATAAGGAATAAAGTTTTGAGAGTCGATTTAGACTCGAATTTTGAATTTAATAACATATACAAACTCATGGGATCATGGTTTGACAAAATCTAAGATTGGACCGGGTTTTGACCCGGTGGACCCCGGGTTGACTTTTGTTTACGTTTTGAAATCAAACCTTTTCCCTATTTACAAAGCCTTGATACACGTAAATCGAAGAGGTAGGCGTAAAAAAGGAACAGGAAACCAAAATGTCAAATCGCCCCCTGATCTATTTTGGGAACAGTTATAATCATGACACATGCCGGCAGTGACGTCAGTCCAAAAAGTAGACCACGTGTCAATGCATTAACGACGCCACGGCGGATCGAGATTTCCATTCATTGAAGAAGTACATCGAGTACGCCTCCAACAGGCGGAGGGACTAACTGTATAGGAATAAATATGACTTGACCGTAGGGGCCGAGCGCAGCTCTCCCCATTTTCGCAAAACGATAATGGTACGAGCCCTCCCCTACGTCTCTTACAGCGAGGGCGCAGTATAGACATAAGGGCACAAGCGATGACGTGTCTATTTAGACGTCTCCTCTGAAAGGACGTCAACGACCCCTTGATGGATTATAATTTTAGTAAGGAAGCCCCACCTCTATATAAAGGGAGGCTTCCCTATTGTAATGGACCATGTGTTAATATCTAATAATACAATTTCTCTTATTTTCTCTCTATCATTCTCTCTCACCTGTGATAAGTGGTTACCTTCAAAAGTTCATCATTTTTGCAAGTATCTCGACATTATAGTTACTCTGATCTCATATTTAGGTTCATTATATTTGATTACGATTTACCCCTCTCATATCTTTTGATTGTTTCTGGCTTATAAAGTAACCAATAACTTTTGAGCCAAACAATTGTTTATCTTCTTTCAAACAATTGTATTTCTTTCACACCCTATTTGTAGTAAAATTTAGAAGCTCGTGAGTTGTGACTCCAGATCCGCATTATAGTAGATATTGAGCTTTTATGTTATTCCGCACTTGATTTTATTTTATTTTTTGTTTCATTGACAATGTCTATTGAAATTGGAAGAAATTGGCTAAGCGATTCTATAACGTTGGCTTGCCTAGCAAGTGAAATGTTAGGTGCAATCATGATTTCAAAGGTGTGAATTCCGGATCGTGAGTATGAAAAGGTTATGTCAGTTATCCAACTTTGTTTTAGTATTTTGATAATTGTTTCTCCCAAGTTATCATTATAATTTGTTACATTTACCTAGACTAGGTATCAACGTGATATCATACAGAGGGAAATTGAGGTTGTGATAAAATATCTCTACTTTGATCATATCTTCTAATGAAATCATGAAAAAATCAATTATTATTTTTGTTTCTTTTCCAAAAGTGAGTGATGTTAGAAAAACAATCAGTAAATGGCATATTTAGTGTTTGACATATCAATATGATGTAGACCATACACGTCCTAATGAACCAAAGGCCAAACATTTGCATTACATTCGGAGGTTATCACCTCCCAATCATTGACCGTCACCACTCTATCTGGTGGGGCTCAATTTGTACGCGGATGACATATTCTTTCAATTTTAATTCTTGAGAAACTCTAAAACCTTACCTTACATTAATGTATTTCAAAATACAGAGTCGGTAGTTAGGCACTAGATCTTTCAGGACAGCTATTATGATATTGAATATAGGTCAGGTCTCATTGTTCGCACGAATATGTATTTGAATATATATTTTAACAAATTTTCTCAGTAACGTACATATAATTCCAAGTGAAGATATTATCTACTTAGCTAGTTACTGATTGACTGTGCGCCTGGATGGTGTGTGATCATCCAGGGGCGAACCCACGTGGAGAGGAGAGGGTCACGGGCATCCGGTAACTTCGGAAGAAAATATCGATATTTATGTGTATATACTTTCAAATTATGATATATATCTCTCTGTGACCCTTTAAAATCAAAAGCACTTTGGGTGCACTGGTATGTGCTATTGCTTTCATGCCATATACCTGAGTTCAAATCTTTGCAGCTACAAAGCTGCTTCCCACCCAAAGGCCCATATTTTTAGCTATTACCTCATTCCTTTTTTCTTTTACTTAGTGTATTAGATTAAACTAATACACCCCATATTTGATAGTGGTTGTTGTTGTTGTTTAGTGTATTTGATTTAGTTTTTTTGTAATGGACCCACCCTTTTTACTTTTAGTTAAATCCCTACATCAAAAGTTTCTTCTCCAATTATCTCTCTCCACACATAAAACTTCTTCCTTAGTTTTCAAAGGTTACATGCAACCATCAGTTATTAATCCGAATAAAGCCATCGAGTAATTGTTTCCGTCGTGATATACTGCCTACAAGTTAGTGTTACAGTGCACCCGCTACCTTTAAATCCTAGGTCCGCCTCTGTGATCATCAGACGTAAAATTAGCCTGCACATGTTGATTTGCAGAATCACAAAGTTTGACTTGCATCGGAGGACTTGATTTTACGATGACATCCAACCTCTATGTATCTACCACTTTTCGACCATTATTTCGGGGAAATAGCATCAAACTACCGTACAATTGACCGTCTAGGCAGATAGTATGGCACAATAATAAAAACAAAAATTAAGTCACATGTTCTAACAAAGAGTTAAGATAACACAAGGAAGCTTTGCCCCTTGTCTCAGGTTGGTCATGGACGTTATCTTCTAAGGCCCCATTCATTTAATTTTCCAGATGGGTCACAGTTCATTAGGTTTGTGGTTCCGCTCCGTGTGGGGTTTAATTGACAGCTTCTACCATTTGCCTATTATATTTTCTGTTTAGTAAGCAAGAAACTCGACGAAAATACATCCATATTAGCTTATTTTTTACCAGAACAACCATGACAGTGTGTGGATGATATGTTCAAAAGTTATTGTACATATGATATAAATATACGCCAATAGGTTGAGCCGAAGTGATGCGAGAAAGGAGAAGTGTCATAAAACAAAATTGGGATGTATGAAGGAAAATGTTTTCCATGGAAAATGTTTTCCTAGAAAATGTTTTCATGGAAAATGAGTGATTTTATCAATTATTTTCTCTTGTTTGGTTGGTAAGTGGAAAACATTTTCCGGAAAATATTTTCTATGTTTGGTTAGAGAGTAAAAAATAGTTTTTTTAGAAAAATATTTTTTTGCAACTCTCCTACCCCTCCCCCTCCCACCTCCCCCACCCCTCCCCTTCCCGAAGCCTCTAAAAATTGACACAATCTAAAGGAACTAATGTGATGCTTTACTTTTTAACGCAAAAATCGCGTATTTTCGAATCGGCAAATTTATAATTTCTAAACCCGTAAACTTCCGAACTCATAATTTTGGAACTTGTAAAATATTGAGCCTTTAAATAATAAATAATAAAATTAAAAACTGAAAAATATATTTTAAAATTTTTTCGGGGGGTGGGGTGGGGGTGGGGGGCTGGGGTGGGGGGGGGCAGATTAGATCTAAAAAAATAAAAATTTAAATTACAAAAAAAATTAATTTTTTTTGTGGGGGGGAGTAGGGGGTTGGGTGGGATGTGGCGAGAAAAATAAGAAAATGAAATTTAAAATTATAGAAAAAAACATTAAGGTAAAATAAATTTTTTTTGCGGGGTGGGGTGGAGGGGTAGTAGGGTGGATGGTAACGGAAAAATTGAAATTTTTCTAAAAAAAACTATTTTTTGGAGAGGGGGTGGGGTGGGTTAGTGAGGGTGAGAATGGTTGAGAAGGAGCTTTGGAAAATGTTTTCCCTTCTTTTGATAAGGAAAACATTTTCCTCAAATTGAAAGAAAATGAATTGATAAGGAAAATGTTTTCCAAAATATTTAAGCCAACCAAACATGGAAAAATTGAAAAACATTTTCCAGAAAATGTTTTCCTTCGTACCAAACACACCCTTAAAGTTGTAGTTTTAGCTTTTCTCAAGATGTATTGTTCGCTTTACCTCGAGAGACCTTGCGGATTTGTTCTTCGAACTATGTCACATGAGCCTAAAGATGTGCCTACAATGTAAACTTTGTTGTGTCTGAAGTACAATGTCATAAACACAACGAAAACACACTAGAATTTTTAAATACAATATTGTTTTTAATTATAATTTAACAGTAGCATAATAAAGTAAGATGGTGATTCTGAAACTAGCGAATGCCAAACAGGTATACCTTGAAGCCTCCCCCTCCCGCACATATGCAACTCTCAACAACACAATTAAAATACCTGGATCTGCACAAAAATGTCTATAAGCATAGTATGAATACTCCACTACGGTACCCGGTAATTATCAAGCATATCCTCGATAGAGTAGTAACGAGGCCAGGTTAAGACACCTACTAAATATAAAAACATGTTCAAGATATACATAAGCTAACAATAAAAAGAACATCAATGTAAGACCGAAGGTGAATAAATTATTTATTTACAATCAATAATGAAGTAATAGAAAAACAAATGGCAACAAGAAGTAAACGAGTAATAAAAAAAGATAATTAGAACACCGATAAAATGTATATGAACTCAAATAAGAAAAAAAAAAAGATGACAACTCAAATAATCAAATCGCTCTATAATGACCCGGACGGTCATTTCGAGAGTTGTAGCCATGTTCCCTCAGTTTCTTCTCCTTTCGTGCTCTACAGATGCTATATGACTAACTGGGTTAGATGGTTCGTGTCCGGAGATATTTCAAAGTAAATTTAGACACTTAGTCTCTTAATTGAAAGCATAAGATGAAAAAGTTGATCGGATATTTACTTATATGTAAACAACCTCGGATTTAAGTTTTGATAGTTCTGTTAGCTCCATTAGGTGATTTTGAACTTAGGAGTGTGTCTGAATTATGATTTAGAGGTCCGTAGTGGAATTATGTTTGAAAAGGCAAGAATTGGAATTTTGGAAAGTTTGACAGTGCGTGGACTTTTTTATATTGGGGTCGGATTCCAATTTTGGAAGTCGGATTAAGTCTGTGGTATCATTTATGACTTGTGTACAAAATTTGAGGTCAATCGGACGTAATTTGATAGGTTTTGCGTTGTTTGTAGAATTTGGAAATTTTAAAGTTCATTAGGCTTGAATCCATGTGCAATTTGTGTTTTTAATGTTGTTTGATGTGATTTGAGGGTTCGACTAAGTTTGTATGATATTGTGGGACTTGATGATATGTTTGGTGGAGGTCCCTGGAGCCTCAGGCATAATTCAGGTGGTTAACAGATCATTTTTAGACTTAGCATGTGGCTGAATATTACCGATA